>CAOKZL010000302.1:1712500-1946283 GCA_948472985.1 Iguana delicatissima | reverse complement strand
AATTTGGGTAAAACATTCATTTTTACAGTGGTTATTGTTCCCATCACTGAAAGGTTTAATTTCAACGGTTTTTGAAGATCTTACTTCATTTTATTCCACATGGTTTGTAATTGTTCTCAAACAGATTCTTCTGACCTCTCATTTATTGCTCAGTTTCAGTCTTTGTATTTTCTTCCTTCTTGATTTCAAGTTAGTTTAAATCAAGATTATTTTAAGCAGTAATCTCTTTATAGATCGTTTGATGGTTTCTTTTTAATTCTGTCTTCTGTCTGTCTGTCCTGCAGTTCTACTTTTCTATGACTTTTCGGTTCAGGAGCAGGATGGGGGGGGTCGTGATGGGAAAACGAAAGCAACCCAGTGAAGGATGCGCACATTTGTCATCTTGGTGAGCAGCCATCTGTGAGTTGTCTTCTCCTGACATCTGTGCTTACGAGGAGTCCTTGGAGGAGAAGCCGGGACCTTTTTATCTCAGGAAAGCTGTTTCGCCTCAGAGGAGGTTTCTCAGAAGTCAGGCTGTGGTTGTTAAATGCAGCTGAAAATGAAACTTCTGAGGTGTTGGCAGCAGTTTGCATTTCTAGAAAATGGAATTTTTAGCAGCAGCCCTTCTTATGTAATGTAAGCTTGATTGAGATTCGATTGGTTAAGGTGGATGAGAAATAATCACAATAGTCTAGATCGTGAACTTGGAGGAAGAATCCACCCAAAATATCTGTATTATTCATAGAAACACCAGGCTGGAAGGCTCAGTTCCTGTCATATTTCAGAAACCCAGACTCTTGGTACTCCTAGCAATCGGATCCATTTCTTCCCTGAGGATGTTGCTGAGCGGATGCTGTGATACGTGAGGAATGATGCAGAAAATGTTGACCAACAATAATTAGTTGGTTCCATGAGGGTGCAGGGAAGGAATCTGTTGCATATTTTAGTCTGAACTGTAAAGCAGCTACCCATGCTACCAGCCCTGCTGTCCCAAACAGTTTCCCCATCTTGGATAGCAACTTTAAAAAGTTGACGCTAAAATCCAGGTTGGATGGCCTACCCACAGAGATGGGAGCTGGAAATGTAGGTGTGTAGAGCCACCTGTACTTTGGTTTTAAATTGTTTTGAACTGTTTAAACTGGTTTTGAACTGTTCCCCCTGCCCCCCCCCCCTTGTCTGTTTCTGGCTGAAATCTGTTTTTCCTCTTTTTAAATTACTCTGACTGTTCTTGGTTGTTTAATTGATTTTTATGGTACATCACTCCGAGGTAGGGTGGGATAGCATTATTTTAATGCAGAAAGAAAGAGAGAACCCCTAGTTGGAGTTCCAGCCAACTCACTCGTTCTGTTTGTTGTATACTCCATTCACTGCTTGCTACCACACTCTCCTGTTCAAAGTTGGGAAAAAGTCATTTTTTTTATTGCAACTTGCCCGAGTCTCCTAGTGTCAGGAACTGAATGCACACACACAAATCGTACGGTGTGGAGACACTATTTATTTGGGGTGCGATACATCATACAGGCCTTCAGTGAGAGGACTCAAGGCAGTTAGCAAATTCAAAAGCAAGGGCTCAAGGCAGTTAGCAAATTCAAAAGCATAAAATCCCGAGACGTCTCCCTCCCTCCAGCAAGAGACCTCAAAGCGGGGAGAACCTGGCAGTGCTTATCAGTGCATTCCTAGCTTTTTGTTTATTTCACGGTCCCTGGTTCCCATACCTTTGTTACAAGCAAGCGGCTAACTTAAAACCTACTACGTATCCCATTACTATAATATGGAGGGCATCCTGACACCCAGACTCTTTGGCAGCTATTGCTACAGCTGACTTCACAATGGCTTCTCTGTATGTTTATGTCCCCATCTGGGAATGGTTTTTGGCTCGTGGTTATAAGCATGCTGCGGATGCCGTTTGGCGTAAGGACTCCGGGAATGCAGCCAGCCCCAGTTATTTGCCTAGCTGGAGAGATTAACACTGCTGCTTATTGCCTGCTTTTCTAGCCTTTTATTATTTGCAGCGATGTATTTGGCCGGCCGGCCCCTCCCGAAACTGCAAACCCCAGGATTCCAGAGGACGTTGAAAAGTGGAAGCGTCGCGCTATAACAGGCTAGTGCGGAAATGGCCTTTGAATCCTTTACTCCCAATCTCAAACCCAGTCTCAAGTTTCTACCTTCGAGTCTCAAGTCCTTGCGAGATACTTTCAAATTGCGTCTCAAGTCTGGAAGCCGACTTTAACAGAAAACAAAGGAGGTGGTGGCGAGGTGTGCGTGTGCGTGCGGGGGGGTGTCAGTGGGCATACAAGAATCTGCTGCTTTGGAAGTGGGAATTCGGATCCTTCTTACTCCCCCCCCCCGGCGAAGCTGGAGGCTTTTGTGCCAATGGGCGTAAAAGAATCTGCAGCTTTGGAAGTGGCAAATAGAATCCTTCTTACTTCCCATTTCCAAGGCTGGGGGCTCTTTTGGAAGTGGGGAATAGGATCCTTCTCACTCCCCGTTGCTGAAGCTTCCAAACCTTTAGAACAGTGGTTCTCAACCTGTGGGTCCCCAGATGTTTGTGGACTTCAGCTCCCAGAAGCCCCAGCCGCTATGGTCAATGCTCAGGGCTTCTGGGAGCTGAAGTCCACAAACATCTGGGGACCCACGGTTGAGAACCACTGCTTTAGAAGGAAGGATCCTTCCTCATCAAGCCCCTCGCCTAGCACCGTTGCTCTTCCTCTCTGAGAAACGCACCTTTCGCTTTGGGGGCAAGTCTTGCCTTATGCTTTTAGGACAGTGGTTCTCAACCTGTGGGTCCCCAGATGTTTGTGGACTTCAGCTCCCAGAAGCCCCAGCCACTATGGTCAATGCTCAGGGCTTCTGGGAGCTGAAGTCCACAAACATCTGGGGACCCACAGGTTGGGAACCACTGTTTTAGGAGATATTTTAGAAGGTTCCTCCAATATGCAGCAGGGACAGGCTGCCAAGCAGACCTCAAGCCCTGCCTCGAGGTCCTGGCCAAACACATTTGCTGCTCCCCTCTGAGAAAGGTACCCACACTTTGGGCTTGAGACAGATTGTCTCTGAACGGCAGGCGAAAAGAGACGGAGGCATTGTTCAAAGTCGTAGAGTTTCTGGAGGAAAATGTTATGTTACTGAACCAAGGGCAACAAGTCGGTCGCTAAAAATATACAAGTCACGCGTCGAGTCAAGGCGTCATTTGTTGCCGAGTCAATAAGCAACTTGATTCTGACTTGAGTCTGAGTCAGTTGGCTTGAGTCTAGACCGCTAATTATTCGCTCCCCCGTTTCTTTTGAAAGTAGATATTACAAATGTACTGAAATAATTCAAAATAAAATCAAATGCCAAACAAACAGGGTACTTTCCTCTTCTTTACACCCGGTAACCAGTGGTCATTGCTCCAGAGAAATAAGGAGTGCTCATCTACCATTCCTTGATGAATCTGCCTTAGTTCATTAAAATTCAAAGGGCAATCCAGTGCTTCTTCCCACTGCCTTGTTGGTTTCGTGCCTCCAAAATTAGTCCATCTCAAAAAACTGGGTTTCTCCGGCTTTCCCCCCGGGTAAATATATGCAATCCCTGTTTTTTTGTTTTTTAAAATGCTTCTCCTGGGTCTTAAAATTGCCCAGGGGTAGGGCTGCTAGAATGAAAACTGGAAAGGGCTCCTGTACTTTTAATGGTTGTAGGGAAGAAGGAATTTCTTCTGATGCATGAGAAGCCATGCCTGCTGAAATTCCCTCTTCTGCCAACCCAGAAGAATTGAGAGTTTCTGGGTTTTTTGTTTTGTTTTGATTTTATGTACACATTTCTAGGTTTGCATTTCTTCCTGGAAATGTCTTTTTGTCCTTCCCCTTCCCCTTCATCGTGTGTCACATCTAGATTCATGCAAACGTTTCAGAAATCGATTTCCACCAATTTCCACAGAGTATTATTTAGTTCTTTATTCAAGAGTTACAGTCAGAGTGCTAACATGGTATGGAAATGGTCCACTAGTCAAACCTGAGGATCATTTTGTTTTGGTGCAAACATTCCTCGTTCCCTCACTTGATAGCTGTTGGTTCTGTATCCTGAAAACAGTATTTCTGTTTACCAGTGGCAGTTATCTTTTCTCTCTCTCTTTCTGTGTGTGTGTGTGTTTGTGTCTTCAAGTTACCTCTCGGCTTATAGTGACCCCCTGAATTTCATCGGGTTTTCTTAGGCAAGGGATGCTTAGAGGTGGTTTTGCCAGTTCCTTCCTCTGAGATTCATTGGCGATCTCCCATCCAAGTGTGACTGCACTCTGCAGAATTGGCAAATATACTGATTGGCAGATATGTTTAATTGGTATAAAATATAAATCATATACAACTTAGGTCTGGACGGGGCCATGTGGAGAAGGAAGAAAAGCCTTAACATGACCCTAGGTCGTAAATTCACTGAACCGGGAAGACTTGAGTTAATGGCCAGGTTGTAAAAGATAATCCTTTCAATAAAGACAATAGCTAGCCCAGAGAAGAGCAGCCTCCCCCGGCTGTGTGCATTTCCTATAGAAACACAAATAAGGTGAAGCCATAAAACCAGCTATTAACTCCCTCTTACCTAATATTTGTTACGAACTCCGATACACAAGGAGTTGTTGGTTTTGAGAGCTCTGGCTCACAAAAACAGGAAGATCCCCACCAAATCAATAATTGTCTTATCCTCCCACCTGTGACTTCTTCTTGGTCCCCAGTCACACAGCCATCAAAGCCTTTTGCCATCTACATGTTAAGATCATCAACTTGCTTCCTTCAGATATTAAAAACCATCAACTTCTTCTGTCACCTTTGTCCACCCAGCAAACTTACCCACACCTATCCCTCCCGGGCAGATTTTTGGTTATAAAAAGACCTCGATTTTGGGTCCCCATCACAGCATTTGGATTTCAGGGATCCATTTTGTCCTTCAGGCCTTTTGCTGTCCTTGGTGAATAACCCAAGCCATTTCGTCCTTCTCTGCTCCTCTCTGGATGGTAAATAAAACCCAATCTGTTTCTATTCCCTCGATCCATTTTTAACTCTTTTCAGTTAGCCTTGTGTGATTGCTTGTGTGTGTGACTATTTTATGAGTGTGCATGTGTATTTTCCCCCAATAAAACATTTAAATTGAACCATAAGTCTTCTGGCTGGTCTTCTTGGGCAGTAACCCCATAAAACATAGGTGGCAGATCTTGCAAAGTTACCCCCTTCTTGCAAGCCTCCTGTTTTTGAGCTAATTATTCCCCATTGTTGAACGGGAGCTACTGGCATTGCTGGTGGGCCCTTGTGGCACTCACATTTTGGGATAGCACAAGTATTAATCAGGGTCAACATTGCTTAGCTTCCAAGATCAAATGGAATCTGGTGCCTTTAGGCATTTAGGCATCTTTGCTCATTCTCAGATAACACAGCCAGCCAGTCAAACAGAGATATATGTCATTTTAGAAAATGCTGGGTTTATTTAAATTGACTTGGGAAGTAGGAATGAAAAAGTCCTTGGTAATCCCAGGAATTCCCAGGAAATATTTCAGGATAAAGAACACATTATGTGGATCTCCAAAATAAAAGTGATTTATACAGGAACAAAACCTGGGGCTTTCCGAGACTTTTTTTTTACTTGTTTGAAGGGGCTCTAACATATCAATTGCTTGTCTTTAGTGTAGCCTGACATGTTGCCATTTTTTCCCCTTAAAGATTGGTATGGGTTGTCTTTTCTAGAAGAACCAAAGAGTAAAATATTATTTATTTATTTATTGAATTTATGTCCTGTTTTTCTCCCAAGCTAGGATTCAAGGTAGCTTACAATAATTTTAAAAATATTAAGCTAAAGCGTTGATTTACAAAAGTTCGTTTACAGGTGGTACTGTTAAAGCTGTGCTTCCACTAACCAACGTCTATCTTCTCTGTTTTGAAGTGGAGTAGATGTGAGGATTAATAATTATTCTTTATTGATAGAATTTATATCCTGGTCGGTACTGGAAAGGAGCTCAGAGCAGTCCACGGCGACAAAACGAGCCGTCTCTGCTCCAGGGTTCACAGTCTAAAGAGATACAACATCAGAGGAAAAATGATAGTGAACCAAGGAAAACAATACTCAGAAACATTTTCTACATGTTATGAGGCAGTTGGGTATGTTTAGCTCGGAGAAGAGAAGACTGGAAAGGTGGCACCTTTAAATACCTGAAGGGATGTTGTGTAGAAGATGAGGTGAGCTTGTGTCCTGCTGCTCCCCAAACCAGCCCATTAGCCAACGGGCTCAGTTTCAAGAAAAGAGATCCCACCTAAACCTCAGGGAGAACTTTTTGATTGTAAGAGCTGTTTGAAAATTGAATAGACTGCTTTGGAAGATGCTAGATTTTCCTCCAGGTATGTTTAAGCAGAAGTTGGATGGCTATCTTTAATGGTGCGTTCCTGTGTGGCCAGGGCTTGGATTAAATGACGCCTGCAGGTGCTGCTCCTACTTTGTGATTCTGTGAGGTCTGGAGGAACATGGGCTGGAGCGTGCCAGCTGGCAACGTTGGAGA
Organism: Iguana delicatissima; assembly: GCA_948472985.1. Lineage (NCBI taxonomy): Eukaryota > Metazoa > Chordata > Lepidosauria > Squamata > Iguanidae > Iguana > Iguana delicatissima. The sequence goes on along the minus strand of CAOKZL010000302.1, from coordinate 1,939,793 downwards.
GCTGGCTTCTCGCAGGCACTGACAGCGGCCCTTCTTTCCTTTTCTCTTTCTTCCCTTGCCTGGCGAAGCAGATAAATAACGGCCAGATGGTGCAGCGTCGTCACTGACACCTTTCTGTTTTCTCTCTCTTTGTCCGGTGTTACCCTGATTTCCGGGGCCCCTTGGGGGACACCTCAATGTGCTCCACGTGATGGGGAATGGAAACTAGCCAGAGCACAAGCTATAGCAATGGGAGAGGCAGGGTAACCTAACGGGGTCTTTTTACCCAGTTTTTACGGGGTCAGGCCAAGCCGAAAGCCAAACAAGAATGTCCAGTAAATGATTTTATTGAATGCAGGTCTCACACACCAACTCAATCCCGCACACTCACACCCAAGAGCTATTAAGAAAATTGGATAGGGGAGTATTGGAGGGCTACAGTTGGGGTAATACTGCACCTTTTCCTGAACTCCTGATCCGGAAAGGCAGCAGAGAAGCGGGGCTCAGCATGGAGAGGGCTGAGGGCATCACTCAACGGACGGAGCAACGGTTTGCTGGGGTGATTGGGAGTGATCCAAAAAACCACTCAAAAACTGGGACTATTTGTAGGGGGAAAAGAACCTGGAGGACTAATCCTTTCCCAGGGAGAACAATGGGTGTTGGAGCGATAACAAAGTTCCACCATGGCAATTTCCTTTGTGTGATGGGATTGCAAGGTGTCGCCAAAGTCTCAGGATCTTCGGCTGTGTTAGTTTGTGGTGTGACTTCATGTAAATGGTCCTCGCCTGATGGAATATTTGCTCAACTTGGGACAGACAGGCTAATCCCCTCAGGTCGGCTTCTCAGGGGCTGAGGACCCTTTGTCTACTGTGGGTTTGCACAGCCTGAGGTCTCCTGGGGCTACGTGACTGGGGATTTTACTGGCCTGACCTGGTTTTCAATCATTTGACCATTGCTGCCTATGTGCCCATCCGGATGACCTCTCAGGCACATTGAATCATATTTTAATATCAAAATTGTAGACCCTGGGATAGTTTTTTTCCAGTGAGATAACACCGGTTGGCTTTTGCTCTTATCTTTAAAACCAGAAGGCATCTTTGCTATAGCAGGTGATGCTTTCAGGGACTGGTGAGGCAAAGGACAGAGCCACCAGAGGTGAAGCCAAGGGTGAGCAGACTCCATCAATACTTTCATTTGGTATTATGTTGACCCCTGGTCCATAACCTTTTCTTTGCCGGAGACCCCCTGTAAATATAATTTGTTGCTGGGGATGCCCCCAAAATTAAATATTTAAATTTAGATTTAAATATTCAAATATTTATTTGAATATTCAAACATTTATTCATTTATTAAAGACTTCTGGAGACTTAGATTCAAATCCCTGCCCAGATACTGGGTTACCTTGGGTAAGTCACACTCTCTCAGCCTCAGGGGGAGGCGAAGGCAAACCTCCTCTGAACAAATCTCGCCAAAAATCCCCTGTGGTAGGTTGACTTTAGGGTTGCCACAAGTCAGAAGTGACTTGAAGACACACAACAACAAGTGCTACTGCCAGGAGGAGATTCTTTTTACTCATCATGTCTCTGAAAACTTGACTTACGGTGCCCCTAAGGCTGAAACTGCTCCCTTGGCATCTACACCCTCCCACTGCCGCATCTCTGTTGCTGCTGGTGTTCGACGATAGGGCTTTGCGGACCCTCGGGGGTCCCCAGATCCCAGGTTAAGAACCAGTGATTAGAAGACAGTCTTCTTAATGCTTGCTTCCTGCCAGTGATGCCAGTACTTCCTGACTCAATGTAGACTCGAGTCACAAGCTGAACATGAGTCAGCAGTGTGCTGCGGCAGCCAAGAAAGCCAATGCAATTCTCGGCTGCATCAATAGGAGTATGGTGTCTAGATGGAGGGAGGTACTGGTACCACTCTACTCTGCTTTGGTTAGACCTCATCTTGAATACTGTGTCCAGTTCTCGGCACCCCAATTCAGGAAGGACCTGGTCAAGCTGGAGCAAGTCCAGAGGAGGGCGACCAAAATGGTGAGAGGCCTGGAAGCCATGAAGCTCTATGAGGATAGACTTAGAGAGCTGGGTATGTTTAGTCTGCAGAAGAGAAGGTTAAGAGGGGACATGATAGCATGTTTAAATATTTGAAGGGATGCCATGTAGGGGAGGGAGAGGGCTTGTTTTCTGCTGCTCCAGAGACCAGGATAAGGAGCAATGGATTCAAGCTGCAGGAAAGGAGATTCCACCTGAACCTCAGGAAGAACTTCCTGACGGTCAGGGCTGTCTGGCAGTGGAATCTGCTGCCTTGGAGTGTGGTGGAGTCTCCTCCTTTGGAGATTTTTAAGCAAAGGCTGGATGGCCATCTGTCGGGAGTGCTTTGAGGGTGTTCCTGCATGGCAGGGGGTTGGACTGGATGGCCCCTGGGGTCTCTTCCAACTCTACATTTCTATGATTCTATAAATGATGCACTGACTCAACTCGAGAGTTGTATATTTTTAGTGACTGACTTGCTGCGCTTGGCTTAGTAACATAACAGATTCATCCAGAAACCTTACAACTTTGAACAATGCTTCCCTCTCTTTTCCTACTGACCGTATGACAGTCTGTCTCAAGGCCAAAGCGTGGATGCGTTTCTCAGAGAGAGGAACAGCAGATGGGTTAGGCAAGGGGCTTGAGGTGGGCTTGAGGTCTCCTCAGCAGCCTATCCTTGCTGCATATTGGAGGAGCCTTCTAAAACTTCTTCTAAGAGCAGAAGACAAGACTCAGCCCCAGAGTGCAGGGTGCATTTCTCAGAGGGGAGCAGCAAATGTGTTAGGCAACAGGCTTGAGGATCCTTCCTTCTAAAGCTTTTGAAGCTTCAGTAAGGGGGAGTAAGAAGGATCCTATTCCCCACTTCTGAAGCTGCAGATGGCAAAATTGCAAACGTGGAGGCCCGATTCTGTTTAAATTGTTAAAACTGGCTGTATTTGGCTCTGTCCAGTAATTCTGGAATTTTGGTTGGGGTATAAAGTTGACTCCCAGACTCGAGACTTGACCTGAAAGTATCTTTAAGCACTTGAGACTGGACTTGAGACTTGAAGGTAGAGACTTGACTTGAGACCTGGAGCAAAAGACTTAAATACATCACTGCTTCCTGCTTGTCAACCTCACCAGCCGTGGATTTCATCTGTCCTTTATTGCTCTTTTGAACACCTGGCTACACTAATTTATATGTGAAATACTACTCTGGGGGGTGGGGGAAGCTACTCTAGTCAGTTCAAAAACCCCACATCAGGGTTATATGGCTTGAATCTTCAGCTGCAGGGTGACACACTGTTTGTGCTATGTGACATGTTATGCAAGTGAATGGATAACCAAAGTCCAACTGGCTGGGTAGCCAAATAAACAAAAGAGAGTATAGTACTTGCAGGGGCTGGTGGATTCACATTGTCTGAGAATATGCCCATCTCCTTCCTGGAAACAAAACGAGGACATTGTTCATCGAGCAAAAATGTGCAGCTAGTTGGACATTTTAGAGGGACTTACTCATGTATGAAACACTATCAGGATGCCAGCTCTTTGTCCAGCTTTTCCAAGAGATCTGCTTCTGTTGGCTTTTATTGGTTTGATTTCACAGAGTTGGAAGAGACCCCAGTCCAACGCCCTTCTGCCAGGCAGGAATACCATCTCTGACAAATGACAGTCCAGCCTCCATTAAAGAACCTCTCAGGAAGGAGGCTCTAGCACACTCGGAGGCACCAGCGTATTCCCATGCCGAACAGCTCTTGCTGTCAGGAACTTCTTCCTAATGTTTAGGTGGAATCTGTTTTCCTGAAGTTTGAAGTCATTGCTCTGTGTCCTGGTCTCTGGAGCAGCAGAAAACAGACCTTCTCCACCCTCCATATGACATCCCTTCAAATATTTAATCAGGGCTATTATCACCTCTTAACCGTCTCTTCTCCAGGCCAATCATACCCATCTGACTTACAATAGAACCCAATTCAAGGGATCAAGTTGTTGTGGTGTGCTCATGGCTTGCTGCGTTGAAGTGCTAGGATATCATTGGGAACCACAGTATCATGTCTTTTGCCACCCCCACTCAGAAACTTTTTTGTTCCCTCTGGGCTTTGTTGTAATTATCCCCCCTTTGCTGGAGGAAGTCAGGGTTGAGAACTGGATTTTCCTACCAAGTGTATATTACTCAGAATTGTCCCTATGACATTGCAAAGCATTTTGAGCCTGGCTTGGTCCTACAGAGGCAATCAAAACCTGTTGGCTTTACAGAAGACCCGTTCCTGAAAATGGCTAGAACTGGTTTGTTGATATCAGTCCTTGCAGTTTTGGACTGTCCGGGGAGGAGTCTGGCAAGGCTATGAGGACAGTTATGATGTCAAAATTTGCCATTACAGCATCGATCAAGCCAATCTAAAATAAACCATTATGTTATTAAATTATTGATCGTTAATTTGACTATTGTGACCTTATCCTAGCCCCTCAGCAAAGAACTACAGTGGTTCGTCCACTTTTGTGAGAGTTTGGGGCTCAGAACCCTTTCAGAAGTGGAAAAACTGCAAACAACTCCTCCTCTGCTCCCCTTCACATTCCCTTTTGGAGCTCCCTTTTTCCCATTCTCATGCAAAATGGAGGGGAAAGGGGGTGGGGGGAAGGCTCATGTGAGCCTTTTCCCCCCTCCAGAGCTCCCCCTGCCATTCCTATGCATTTTACCCGGTCGCTGAGAACTCACATGAGTCTTCCCCCTCATTCCTTTCCATTTTGTCTCAGCACAAGTTCTCCATGCTGGGGCAAAATATATGGAGTGGCAGGGGAGCTCTAGAGGGGGGAAAAGAGGGCTCATGCAAGCTTTCCCCGCCTCCCTTTTGCATGGGAAGGGGAAGGAGGGAGCTCCGGAGCGGTGAAAGGAAGGCTTGCATGAGCTTTCCTCCACCCCCCTTTCCCTTCTGTTTTGCCTTGGTGCAAGTTCTTTGCACTGGGGAAAATGCATGGAAATGGGACGAGAAGAATGGAGTGGGGAAGACCTACATGATTGCAAACAATCAAATTTCTGAAGGTAGAACCTGGATATGTGGAGGGAGGACTGTAATTTGAATACAAAGGGCCTTATGTCACTTTTGGAGGATGAGCTAGAGTTGGACTGGGTGAGCGTCCTGAAGAAGGAATGTCCTCATTGCCTTTCACAGTGGTTTCTTTGCATGGTCTCTTGATTCTGGAGTTTCCCTCCTGGTGTTTGAAGAAGAAAGAAGGACTACAACCTGGAGAGCAAGGAAGTTTTATTTATACCAAAGAAAAAAGAAAATATGGCAGACCCTGGGTAGCAAATGAAGAGAGCTTTTATACTTTCAGGAGGCATTATCTTTTCTGCAATTGATTGTCATAAAAATGCCACATAGGTGGAAGATAAGGCGGTGAAGTGACTGCCTCACTATCCCACCCTTCTTGCTGGTGTTTTGCTGGTTATGCTCGACTCATTTGGTCAGTACCTGACTGTTTATCAGTGTTAGCCTTAGTGAGGCTAACCCTCCAAGGAAGGGTGTTAGGGTTATCCCCGAACCCTCAAAAAACACACGTGATTAGACCTAAAATATTAGGTCCACACGGACTAATCCAAGTAGTCTATGTTATTGCAGCTGAGCTCTGAATTGGCCTGGAAAGGTCCCCAACTTTGACCAAAGGGACTTCTCCCCACTCAGGAAGAATGCAGTCAAAACTGCTTCTTACTCGAGCAAAGAGAAGGACCCTTTATTGTTGAAAGGAGGGGGTTTTATAGGTTAAAGTGACAACGAGCTCGTAAAGCATACACATTCAAAGATATTTTATTTCTCAGGACCAAAGTCCTGATACATGATTGCTAATAAAGTAACTTATAGAATCATAGAATCATAGAAATGTAGAGTTGGAAGAGACCACAAGGGCCATCCAGTCCAACCCCCTGCCATGCAAAGCCCTCCTGACAAGTGGCCATCCAGCCTCCGCTTAAAAACCTCCAAAGAAGGAGACTCCACCACTTCTGGTTAACTGTCAACAATGAACACTGAATCACACAGGTCGTGCTTCTGCACGATGTCACTGCCGTCCCGCTGCCATGCTGTCACGAAGCATTGCACTCTCATGGTATTTGAAAAACAGGGGAAAAAAACCATTTTACACTTTTGATTGCACAGCACTCCCGTACTTACTGTTGTGCAGAAGCGCAGTTGCGACGCTTCCTGCCCCAGCGCGGCAACGGCAAGTGCTTAGCTGCACTGTGGAAGGAAGGGACAGGGTTATCCTGCTCTCTTCCACAGGCGTCCAGCAGGTGCAGAGGACGGCGTTGCTGATGCGCTCCCTTCCAGACCCAGATTTGCAGCGCAACGGCGTGGAAGAGCATCATCATATGGAAAGGGCTATAGTTACAGAAAGTGCTGAGAACCCAGGCATTGACTTTGCCAATTAATGTCAGCATGATTTCAAGTAGGACAAGGGGCTGACAACAGAAACAACCGTTAAAGTTGACTAGAATTCAACATGGAGGAACCTTAGCTAAGCAAATACAGAGAGACGGAGATAGAGTTCCTTTAGCTTGGCTGTTGAAGCAGACAATACCCTCTGTGAACTGAACTGTCCAGGGCACTGAATCTCTAGCAGCCCTGCAAAGTAGACCAGGGAAAAGCTGGAGAAGCATTATCTATTTTGTCTGAACTGTTTTACTGCTTACAAAGGAAGAACAGGTTCAATAGGTTTCATACCCCAGCCTCTCAGTAAAGAACTAATTTGAATGCAAAGGGCCTTATGCCACTTTTGGAGGACGACCTAGGGTGGAGCATCTTGAAAAAACAATGTTTTCTTGGGCGTTCAAGATGGTTGTTTCGCACAGTCTCCTGATTCTGATGGGCAGATGGTAAACTTAAGAAATAAGTAGAATCATAGAGTTGGAAGAGACCCCAGGGGCCATCGAGTCCAACCCCCTGCTACGCAGGAACACCCATCAAAGCATTCCCAACAGATGGTCATCCAGCCTCTGCTTAAGAACCTCCAAGGAAGGAGACTCCACCACACTCCATTGAGGCAGCATATTCCACTGCCGGACAGCCCTGACCGTCAGGAAGTTCTTCCTGACATTCAGGTGGAATCTCCTTTCCTGCAGCTTGAATCCATTGCTCCCTGTCCTAGTCTCTGGAGCGGAAGAGAACAAGCCTGCTCCCTCCTCAACATGACATCCCTTCAAGTATTTAAACATGGCTATCATGTCCGCTCTTAACCTTCTGTTCTGCAGACTAAACATCTCCAGCTCCCTAAGTACAGCCAGTCCTCCACATTCACTAGCGTTAGGGGTGCAGGACCCCCACAAAAGGGAAAAAACTGTAAATATCAAAATGTCTGCCTGCCTGCCTGTGTGTCTGTCTGTGGGAAGGCATCCAAGGCATGGAACATTTCTGCACGACACTCTTATAGCATGATGATTCCACTTTCAACCTCCTATGGAATCCTGGGATTTGCAGTTCCGCGAGGGGCTGGCTGGCCCCTCCTGAAACTGCAAACCCCAGGATTCCATAGGAGGTTGAAAGTGGAATCATCATGCTATTTAAGAGTGCTGTGCGGAAACGACCATGGTGTGGAGAGAGGGCCACCCGGGGTCCAAAACCAGGTCAGGGAAAGGAGAGGGAAAAGGGAGTATCTTCTTTTTCTCTCTCACCCATCTCCCTCGTTGGATGGGGGGGCACTGGGAGATGGTTTATGTTGCTGAGAAATTGGGCTGTGAACCCTCTTTAGCTGGCCGGGTAGCAGCTGGTGGAGGAGGAAGAGAACCAGAAGGTGGTCTGTTAAAGGGCCACATGGCCTGATAGGATCCGCCAAGGGGGAAGGTTCCCCAGGAAAAGAAGCTCCTGAGATGGAGGGGCAGGAGTTGGAGAAACTTGCAAACAATCAAATCCATGAAAGTCAAACCCACAAACGTGGAGGACCGACTAAACACTTCCTTGTAATCCTTGTGGTAAGAGCATTTTTATTTTGAATAATAGCTGGTAGCTGCCATCTCCCACACCAGCGCGATGATGAGCCTGCTCCAAAATTTGGTCCAAACTTTAAAGGAGTTCTCCTGAATTGCAGAACCCTGTCCAGCTTAAAGTCTGCACTAAAACCTGGAACAGATCCACTGCCCTGCTGACATGGGAACCAGCAGTTGCTCTTGGTTTGAATGAAAGGAACATGTTCAGGGTGCAGCTTTTTCCACTGATGCATGCAGATGATGAAAGAAGCAACACCAGGCAAAATTGTCGCTTCTCCACGTGCTTAGCAAACAGAAGAGATTCCTGTTCTGTCTGTGGAATCTTGCTGGGCTTCCCACAACCATCTCAACTGTCACCTGTGAATAGGTGCTCTAGAATTTTCCTCTCTGCCATAGGCAGAGGTGGGGAGTGGCAGTCCCATCAGCCATCCACCAATGGGACATGCTTCTCACTGGGTGCTCTGATGTGCATTGACAATGGAAACGGCTACAGAGGTGCTCATAGGCTTGAACCTCACGCCTCCTGAAGTTTGGCAACCAGCAATGTCTCCCTGCTCCTGTGAATGAGGCAGCCCTGCTGCTGTGACCTGTTTTTTTCCACGTCTCCAGGTGACTTGTCCATTTTCTGATTCAATAAGAGCTGGAGGAGTACAGCCGGCACACAGCTAAGTCTCCATAAATCAACTGTCCGCTTATGGGGACTCCATGAATTTCATAGGGTTTTCTTAAGCAAGGAATCCTCAGAGGTGGGTTTTGCCAGTTTCTTCCTCTGAAATACAGCCTACAGCATCGTTGGCAGTCTCCCATCCAAGTACTAACCAGGGCTGACTCTGCTTAGCTTCCAAGATCTGGCACCTTTAGGGTGTTGCAGGACTCCAATTCCATCAGTTCCTTGGCCAGTACAGTGAATAGAGAGGAATGCTGGGAACTGCAGTCCAGCCACATCTCTGTGTATGCTTTCAAGCTCCCTGTGGACTTATGGCAACCTCATAAATTTCATAGGGTTTTCTTAGGCAAGGGATCCTCAAAGGTAGGTTTTGCCAGTTCCTTGCTCTGAAATATAGCCTGAAGCACCTGGTATTCATTGGTGGTCTCCCATCCAAGTACTGACTGGGTTTGAACCTGCTTAACTTCCAAGATCAGATGGTCTACTTAGGCCCTCTGTCTGGTTACCCAACTGCGAAGCATGAGCGGCTTTACTATGCATTCCCCAAACTCTCCTTTTAAAACGACACAGCCCCTCCAACATGGGCATTTCCATGTTGTTGGAAAGGGGAAGGATAAGAAGAGACGCTGCCAGCTGTTTTCCTTTGCTGTTTATGTATTTATTTTATTGATTTATATCCCACCTCTCAAAGTGCTTAGAAGATGGCTGCTTTATTACAGAGAAGGTCCAACATGTTTCAGCCTTTATATATTTTTACGACCTTCTTTAGGAGCGACATAAAAATGTAAATATAAATGGACAATGCATAATTGTATGATAAAACATGCATAATATTACATAGGGAAAATCATTTTAATTGTCATATGCTGCCTGTTCTTAGCCCAGTTGCATTGATATTTCTGCACTAGACTGTTAGTGCCATTATCCCACTTTCAACTTTCAAGGCCCCTCCCTAAACTGCAAACCTCAGGATTCCATAGGATGTTGAAAGTGGAATAATAGCACTGTACCAGTCTAGTGTGGAAATGGCCTAAGTCTGTTCCCCCCTCCCTCCGGCCATCTGTTCACATTAAAAGAAACAACCTTGAAGCTAGTTCTCATTTTTCTTTTTGTCCATCAAATGGAATTAGATTCTCTGCTTCAGAAATTTCTGCCGTCAGATTTCAAATCGGTATGCACAAGCCCTAGACAAAAGATTATTTTTTTTTAATCACATAATGTTATGTATATAAAGCTGAAATGCATTGGGCTGTCTCTGTAACAAAGCTGTCAGCTACTGGACGTCTTGAGATGTGTCTCTGTTTTCTCCTGTGAATGCGGAGAAATTAGATTAGCTTGGTTTTGAATGGGCAATGAAGATCCATTAGCTTCATAAAACAGCTGCCTCAATGGAGAGGAAAACTGCTAGAGCAGATTTGTGGATATGGATCAGAACAGCTGTCTGCATTTTGGGAACTGCCTTGATGATGTGGCTATGAGGACTGGCAGGATGAGTAAGTTCATATCAAAATTTACAACTGCATCGCTACCCAAACCTACTTAACTGATGGAATTGCAGAAGGGGCCTTCTCGTGTGTCCCAACCGTGCCGTGGTTTGGTGGGAACACAGGACAGCTTTCACTGGGTAGCAGTATCCAGACCCCTTTGTCCTTCTCTCTCCTGGAGGATATCTGAACTAAACAGGTCTCCCATTTTCTTACCATGGGAAAGAGCTTTCTTTCTGCTCCAAGGTTCAGAACTTTTCTGCTGTTTTTTTGCTGGCAGGCGAAGACCCCTCTGCTCAAATAGGCCTCCAGCCTTAAATGATCAGGGTAGAAGGACATGAATCAGGTGTGCTTTTTTAAAAAAAAAAATACATGATATATTTTTTAATGTTGTTTTTAACGGTGTTAATGGAAGCTTTTCAATGTTTATTTAGAACTACTTAATACTTTTATGATAGTGTATTTCCTTTGTTACATTATATGCTGTATTATCTCAAGCTGAGTTAGTGTTTACGAGGGCTGATTATTTCATAATAGCCTGGATAGTTGTTTTTCTAAACTAACATTTATTAAGGGATAATGTGGAAATGTCACCCCAATTGCTAGGAGAATAGACCCCCTTCTTTCCATGCGGTTGGTGCCAAGCGAAGTAAGTTGGGAGGCAGTTACTATTATAGAAATAGTGCCATAATTGTGACTACATAGCGACCGTGAATACAGATCTGCTGTGGATGCATGACTCCAGGCTGCTGTCATTGCATGCCTCTGATTAATTTCTGATTTATGGTGACCCTAGGGTGTCTGCCGGGGTTTTCTTTCCAATATTTGTTGAGAAGGAGTTCTCCTGTGCCTTCCTCTGAGGCTGAGAGAGTGCGACTTGCCCAGAATCACCCAGTGGATTGTCGGGAGATGATTTAAAGCACCAATACAAAGTTATCTCCGAAACTGATGCTCTCTGGACACATTGCCTCAGGCCCTTTTCACACGGGGTAATTAAAACGGTGTAGTGCGACCTCTAACGGAGGTCGTCTCCACCGTGGAGTGCGCTGGGTCATTTATAATTTTGAGGTTCTACACCTCAAACCACTCTGAAGCGACCAGAAGTGGTGGCGCCGCATGTTTTTTTAAAAACCTCTTTTCAAGAGGTTTTTAAGAGGCACGGCCCGTGCAGCCCCGTACAACTCCGTCGCAGCGCCCCGGTGTAGATTTGCAGGCGCGCGCAAGTGCGTGCCTGCAGATCTGCCGGGGCAGGCTTCTGGCTGGCGAGCTTCTCCGGTTGGTAGAGAGCCTCCGCCAGCCGTAAGCCACCATTTTGGACGCCGCAGGACGCCGCAAGAGTGTGGAGCAGCGAACTCGCGCTGCTCCGTGTGGCAACGGACTTACCCGGCTGCCGGTAAGCTCCGTTTCAGCGCTTTCCCCCCGTTTCTCCCTCCACAATGTTTTCTCACTCAACAGGGTCACTGGATGGCCCCAGTGTCCCCCTGTCAGAGTGGTTGAGTTTCTTGGATGACGTTTTATATTAGCTTATATCACAGAGTTCCAAAAACAGCAAAAACGTGTGCAGCAGAGTACAACTACAAGAAAAGATACTTTATTGCTCCGACCACTTTACCCACAGGGTGGTTGCTCACAGACACAGAGTGTGTCGTCCAAAATGCCTGGAGGCTTTAATCTTCTCAGTTGCAATACGTACAACTATATACAGGACACGCAGATCAATAGCAGATACACAGGCAGGGATACATACAGAGATACTGGTAGATTCAAGCCAGCAGGGAGAGAGCAAGCATTCACGCTTCTCTTTTATGCACTCCTGCTTACAGGGCATCAGTCTGGGCCATTAGCATGATGCGACACCTTGCCGTGTTTGCAGAATCATGACTCAGCCCTTACGGCATGTCCCCTGGAGATGCGTCATCACTTGCTTAGTCATTCCCCAGGTGTTTCACATGTTCGTCAAAGGTATTTTCCAATGGAGCACATGACAAGCTTTTTTTTATCCAACATGGATTTCCATAGGCAAGCCAGGATTTGAACCCTGGTCCCAAGAATTGTAATGCAATGTGCAGAACGGTACACGATGTTTTCTAAGCGTAACTCCAGGTTACACATCTGTCAGTCTAATCCTGAATTCTGGCCACGGTTTCCAATCTCTGATTCGATAATGGGCTCCATTTTGGCTTGGGTTGGACTTGCACACTCACACACACAGCAGCCAGCGCATCCTCTCCTAGTTTTAGTGTGAATTTGTTGAGAGTGAGATACCTATTTTGGGACTAGGGTTGAGCAGCTTGGATAAGGTTTGGACTCAAACCTGAAGCAGGTTGGATGTCTGCTAGTGTGGGAACCGCCTGTGGCCACTGACCTGGCACGCAAGAAGACGGCAAAGTTGATTTCTGTTCGTTTTATTTGTTGTCATACTCGCAGGCTGATAACGTGTTTTGCAGTTTTTATGAGGGCTGATTATTTCATAATAGCCTGGATAGTTGTTTTTCTAAATGAGCTTAGCCACTTTGGGCACTCTGCCTTGAGGCAGGAAAGCGGCAATAAAAATATCATGGAATGGTAAAAGAAATAAATTAACATGCCTAAAGTTCAGATGCAGGGGAGGAATTGGCTATGTAATTTCGAAATTTTGGCCCTTGCCTTGAGATCATACATCAGAAAGAATAGGGGACGGGAACACCCCTTTGCCCTTGGAAACTTTCTAGCTGCCACCACCTACTGATTTTAACTTCCCTTCCTGTAGCGGCTCAGTGGGAAGCCGCTGGGGAAAGACTCTCTGGACTCAAAGTTTGAATTCTGCCTGCGAGCGCAATCGGCAAGGCAAGTGGAAACAGAGAGTGTGGACAAAGATCTTATGAGAAAAGCTTTTTATTCTAAGCAGGCAAACACAAGAACAAAAGGTATCCCATTCACAAAGTTTCAGCCAGAGTTTTAAAAGCACAAAAATCCCTAACGCAACTAGCTAAGAACATTTCTAATCTACTCACACTATTATGCAGATGCTGAGATGGTGTAGGGCAGCGGTTCTCAACCTGTGGGTCCCCAGATGTTTGTGGACTTCAGCTCCCAGAAGCCCCAGCCACTATGGTCAATGCTCAGGGCTTCTGGGAGCTGAAGTCCACAAACATCTGGGGACCCACAGGTTGAGAACCACTGGTGTAGGGGAAGGAGGCAGGGAGGCTAGGCCCAGCTTTGCGCCAGCCTGCTAGCGACTATCTCTGGTTGGTGTTCCTTTGTCTCTGCCTCATGGTCTCTCTTTTTAAAACTTCTTGATCAAAGCATCTCAAAGCTTCTCACGTTTTTTTCCCCATCTGCTCTTCCTGATTGGGCAATTGTCTCTCCTGATCTCGGATGCCCCTTTGTGATGCTGACTCCCAATAAATGGAACTTAAACCCAACACTTCATTAACCCTTTGTTTGGCCAGAGAGAGATCTATCCCCCTTCAGCTACGTTGCCTAGATAATGGGGAGAGCCCATTATCACATTTGGGCATGTTCCAGCTTGTCAATATTTTTCCTGAACTGTGGTGTCCAGAACTGGAACCAGTATTCCAGATGGGATCTCACCAAAGCAGTGATGGTAAGAGCGATTCAACAGTGGAATTTGCTGTTGCCTGGGAGTGTGGTGGAGTTTCCTTCTTTGGAGGTTTTTAAACAGAGGCTGGATGACCATCTGTCAGGAATGATTTGATTCCACTTCCATGGCTCCATCTTATAATAGCAATAGCACATGTATTTCTGTACCGCTTGTCAGCTAAGTGCTCTCTAAGCGGTTTACAATGTGTTAGCTAATTGCCCTCAACCAGCTGGGTACTCATTTTACTGATCTGTGGAGGGATGGAAAGCTGAGTCAACCTGGAGCCCGGCAGGATAAAACCCACAACGTTGTGGCTGCAGTACCAACATTTAACCCCTGCGCCACCAGGGCTCCTTCCTTGGACCTGGAATTTGGCAAGGCACTATGGGTGTCTGGCAAAGAATTCTAATTGCCTCACAAAATACAAATCCCAGGATTCTGTATGATGGAGCCCAGGCCATTAAAGTGACATCAAAGTGCCATAGCCACAGTGTGGATCCACCTTAAGCTCTGAGATGTTGTCATAATCCCAAGAACTGTGGGACCTCTTGTTGTTCCAGATCACCAGGTAACCATTGAGTACATTATGATCAAATTACCATCCCAATCCACCTCTTTTTGGAGATTTAAGCAGAATCAGTTGCCCAGGGGTACTAGGTATTAGTCACAATGTTTTCTCACTCAACAGGGTCACTGGATGGCCCCAGTGTCCCTGTCAGAGTGGTTGAGTTTCTTGGATGACGTTTTTTTCCGACACACGCTGAAGGCTGTGATAGTGAGGTGGTCCTATGATTAAAGAGAATTCTGTGAAGTGGAAATAACTGACTGTTGTGAGGAAAAAGGCCAGCATTTTGTGGTAAGTAGCCCCTCATTGCACAAGGACTCCCACTACACCACTCTGATAACTTATCCTGGAATTTTTTCAGAAGGAGTTTTCCATTTGCCTTCCTGCTGGTGCCATTTGTTGGTGTGTGCCTACAAGTTGTGTCTGACTTAGGGCCACCAGAGGCCAACTTATCACAGGGCTTTCATAGAATCATAGAGCTGGAAGTGATCACAAGGGCCATGGAGTCCATTCCCCGGCCATCAACGCATTCCCAGCAGTTGGCTATCCAAACTCTAAAATCGCCAAAGAAGGAGACCGCACTGCATTCCCAGGCAGCAGATTCCACTGTCAAATGCTCTTACCACCAGGAAGTTCTTCCTCATGTTCAGATGCCGTTTGAAACCATTGCTCCATGTCCGAGTCTCTGGAACAGCAGAAAAGAGGCTTGGCCCATCCTCCATATGACAGCCGTTCAAATATTTAAACCTAGCTACCATGTCACCTCTTAACCTTCTCTTCTCCATACTAAACATACCCAGCTCCCTAAGGAGCTCCTCATAGGGTTTCATGGTTTCCAGGCCTTTTCCCATTCTAGGCCTCCTACCATTTTCTTCGTAAGATTTGTCAGAGGGGGTTTACGATTGCCTTCCTCTGAGGCTGAGAGAGTACGACTTCCCCAAGGTAGATTTCCAGGGCTGAGCCTAGATTTGAACCCTGGTCTCTGGAGTCGTAATCCAATGCTCATCATGCTGCCTCTCTGGGTATAACTCCAGGCTAACCATCTGCCAGTCTGATCCTGAATTCCAGCCAACGTTTCCAGTCTCTGACTCTGCAAAGGGTTCTATTATGGTTTGGGTTGGTCTTCAGCTATTTCCACACTACACTCTTATAGCGCTATTATTCCACTTTCAACGTCCTATGGAATCCTGGGGTTTGCAGTTTAGAGAGGGGCCTCAAAGGTCCCTCCCTAAACTGCAAACCTCAGGTTCCATAGGACGTTGAAAGTGGAATAATAGCACTATAACAGTCTAGTGTGGAACGGCCTTAGGCGCACAGCAGTGGAAGCTGGAGAATCCTTTCCTAATTTTAATTTGAGCTGCTCAGGAGATATTGAAAGTGCATAACCTGTTTTGGGAGTAGGGTTGAGCAACTTGAATAAAAGTTTGTGACCTACTGATGCAGAAGCCATCTGGGGCCACTAACCTGCACCCAGAAACGCTGTAAAACTGATTTGTTTTATTTGCTCACTGTGACTTTACAGGCTGATAAGCGTTCCGCTGTTTTTATGATGGCTGATTATAATGGTACAGATTGTTCTGTTTTGACAATGGTCTCAGCCACCTGGGGAACTCTGCTTTGAGACTGGCAAGTGGTGATAAGAAAGGTTCCTCTGAGGCTGAGAGAGCGTGACCCACCCAGCGTCACCCAGTGGGTTTCCATGGCTGAGCGAGGATTCAAACCCAGGTTCCCCAGCGTCCTCATCCAACGTTCAGACGACCTCAGCTCTAATATATCCACATCAACATACGCAGAGAAACAGGGTTATAGGTATCATTGTTTTTCTTTTTTTTAAAATTGATTATAAGGAAAAAAGAACAGAACGAAAAAGAAAAGCGCCATGTGATACACATGACAGTGAAAGAAAAAGGAATTTCAACAAAAACAAGCTTACTTTGTTATTTCTCTCCAATTCCATTACAATCATATACTTATTCAACGTATTCTATATCACAGTGCTTGTATAGCTTGGTTACCTATATCTAGATCTCATTCTACTCATTATTATTGTAATAATTTCGTTCTTAACTCTATACTTTTCAATTACATTTAATCTATTACTGAATATGATCTTATTACTAAACTTATCAAACTATTCCTAAAAAAGAACCCACCCCCCAGAGCCAATTATGTTTCAACTTGCTCCACCTTCCAGAATTGTAATTCTTCTTGTGGAGGTGTGACACCTTCCTCTCTTATTAAAACCTTTCCCACAAGTATCTTCCATATTGCTTCGAAATCATTCCCCTTCATTATTCCTTTTTTGGCCTTAATTCGACATGTTGACTTATCATTAATCGCAATTTTCCACACTTCTTTATACCAGTTCTCTATTTGAAAATCTCCATGAATTTTCCATTTTCTTGATACAGTTAACCTTGCTGCAGTTAATATGTTGGTAATTAAATCCTTCATTGCCTGGGTACAATTAACCTTATCAGATATAGATAATAATGCTATGCCTGGACTTATTTGTAAATCAATTTCTGTTATTTCTTTTATCTCTTTGAACACCTTTTGCCAAAATTTCTGTACACCTTCACAGTTCCACCACATATGAGTATATGTACCAATCTCTTGACAACCCCTCCAAAGGTTTATAGGTATCATACCTGTATGTCTTTCCATAGGTTTCCACAAGTCTAGGAGTCAAGATTCTTAGAATTTTGATATCTTAGAACCGGGTACAGATTCTTAGAATATATTTCGAGGCCAGGCAAGGTGGATGAGTATTTGTGACTATTTGTTTCCTGGTAGAATGTTGGCTTTCTTCATGCTGTGGCAAAGATTCTTTGCACTTTGACAAAATTAGTGTGCAGTTTTCTGTAGGAAAATAAAAAGCACATTTTTGCTGTAGAAAGTTACTGTCAGAGTGGTATCAAACTGTATACTGTAGATAAACTCTATTCCAGTCGTACGTTTGCCTAGCTGTGTGTCAGGATGTGTTGTTCCCATCATATGTATGCAGCAGTATATCTACTATATAAAAGTCAGAGTTTGTGAGTGAGCTCGTCTGTTTGTCCGTGTCAGGCAAGCGCAGACCTCATATGATTGGCTGTGTGAGGCGAAGGCCTCATATGATTGGCTGGCTCTAAAGATTCTTTGGAATCCTGGGGTTGGCATTTCAGGGAGGGGCCTTTAGAATTCTCAGCCAGACTGCTCAGGCTGGTTGCTATGGAGATGAGGTCTAGCAGCAAGGAGGAGGGCAGTGTATTCCTTCAGGAACCCAACCTCTGTATGTTCATAACTCTGAATACAGATTGGATTGGGGAATATGGGGAAAAGTTACACGTACTGGACAAGACAGATTGAAGAGTTAGAGACACAGGATCTCAAATCTTGTGTATTTCAACCGCATCTAATTCCTAAGGTAAGGTAAGGTAATTCCTAAGGTATTTCTAACAAGTGTTACCAATGAGTAAATGAAATCCCGGGCAATGCCGGGTGAATACACTAGTGTAATAATATAGCTGCATTAGATCAAATGAGACAGGGCCTGCTAAGAGCTATTATGTACCCATTGCTAATTGCTACCTGCAACTATGTATCCGGTTATAATTTTTAAAGTATCTGTAGGCTCCAGCTAGGATAGGCAATTGCTGTATGTTCAGTGTTGCCTTGTAGCAGGCATAAGGAAAGGAAGATGGGGCAGTGACCACAAAATAACAAGAAGGTGTTATGAGAATGCATAGATAAGGACACAAGGACTTGATCTTGAAAAATACTGTTTGAAAATGGGGTGCCAGGGTATAAATGGGGTACGTCTTATACATGGGTGCATCTTATATGCCAGCAAATATTAGAGATGGGCCAACCGAATCCTCGAATCCTGGGTAAGGATTTGAATTCCCGAGTCCAAATCCCTGTGCCAAAATAGGCAAACCGAATCTTTCGAATCCGCCAACCAAATAGATTGTTGGAGACCGGGACGACTGAAAACCAGGGAGACCAGACATACAAGGGAAAATAGTAAGCAAGTGAGTTTTTCCCTTGGAGTAATAATGGCCTTTGCTAACCATTTCAGAAATTACATCTGGGGTTGTATTCTAAGATATTTAAATTAAACATTTAATATTTAAGTTCAGCACTTGACTGGAAGCTACAGGCTTGAGATTTCAAGGACAGCTGAAAGATTCCTTTGCATGGCTCCCCTGCAAATCTCTTCCGGACACAGTTCTGGGGTTTGGAGTTTTACAAGGTGTCACAGTCTTCTCTACCAAAGTCTGCCGGTGCTTATCTCTGTACTGTAGTGGTCCTGTTTACACAGGCAGGAAAATGTGGGATTAACCCACATTTTCCTGCTTAAGTAGAAAGGGCCTTCATGACATTTTCAGTCTGGGGAGATCCTGAGGCAAAGCTAGGACAATTGTCCTGGCCAGATTTCTTCAGAGGGAGGTTTGCCTTTGCCTAGGCTTTTGCTAAGGCTGGGAGAGTGTGTCTTGCCCAAGATTATCATTCTTTCCCTTGCTTTTTAAACCCTTTAAAAAAAAAAAATTTGAGAGATTTGAGATTTGTGAGATTCGTGGATTCCCAGAACCTTTCAGGGATTCGGATCCAGATTGAAAAATTCTGGAGATGTCCCATCTCTAGCAAATACGGTGACTGAGTTTGGGAAAGTGCCTGCACTGGTTGGGTGACTTGACATATAAGACCTTAACCAATCCTTGATATATATGCCAAAATTTGTACAGAAGGGCATAAAACTTGTAACCACCTCTGACGCTTTAGCTTGCTTTTCTAAATAAAAACTTCGGTTTGAAACACTGAGTGAAGTTTTTGAGGGCAAGATATGCAGGGCATGAGACTGTGGTCTTTCTGCACTACGCTGTGATAGTGCTATTATTCCGCTTCCAACCTCCTGTGGGATTCTGGGGTTTGTAGTTCACTGAGGCCCAAGAGCTCTCTGGCTGAGAATTCTAAAGGCCCCTCCCTAAACTGCAAACCCCAGGATTCCAGAGGAGATCGAAAGTGGAATCATAGGCCCTTTCCACATCTTACCTTTTCGCGGAGGTGGGGAGCAGTGTTCACGCGAGCAGCCTCTTGCGCGAGGCGCTCACTCCGTTTCTCCTTCCTTACCGCAGCTGGCTTGCTGGTCGTGCGAATGCCCTGCCCCTTCCTACCGCGGCGCAACCTGGGAATTGCAGGCTAGCGCTGAGGCAGGAAGCGTGACCGGCCCGGCTCCCGATGCACCGCAGGGCAGGTAAGTGCGTGCAGGCCCCGGGAGCCTTGCGCGACCGCGCACCATTTTCGGCTTGAAGCCAAAAACGAAAAGATGCACGCGCGGTCTGCTTTAGGCTCTTGAGTGTCGCGTAAATGGGAGTGCTGTCTCATTTACGCGACAGTCAAGGGGCCCTTTTGCTTTAGAAACAGTGTGCAAAAAGGGCGATAGTATTATAACAGTGTAGTGAGATGTCAGACCTGGCCATGGTGACACATGCCTTGGTTACTTCCCGGTTGGATTATTGTAATGCGCTCTACATGGGGCTGCCTTTGAAGAGTGTTCGGAAACTTCAGCTGGTCCAGAGAGCCACAGCCAGGTTGTTAAGCGGAGCTGGTTAGAGGGAGCATGCAACACCCCTGCTGCAACAGCTCCAGGGGCTGCCTGGCTGTTTCTGGGCACAATGCAAAGTGCTGGTGATGACCTTTACAGCTCTACACAGCTCCGGTCCAGATTATATGGAGGATCGTATTCTCCCCTAAGAGCCTGACCGTGTCTTGAGATCGGCTGGGGAGGCCCTTCTCTCCATCCCATTATCCTTCCAGGTACGTCTGATGGGAACACGGGAGACAGGGCCTTCTCAGTGGCTGCCCCCAACTCTGGAACTCCCTGCCCAAAGAGGTTAGATGGGTACCCACCCTCCCTCCTCTTCGGGAAAAAGTTAAAGACATTCCTATTCCAGCAGCCATGTAATATATGTAATCTGTAAAGCTAATGATCATAATGATATAATTTGATAAAAAAGGTAAAAATGTATTGACTGGTTAAAAGACAAATTATGATTGCTATGCCAAAGATTCTATGTATAGTGGATTGGACTCCTTGTATTGTATTGTAATGTACCTTTTGTTGGATTCAGCTGGGCAAAACTGGAGAAGAAAACTTGTTATGAGAGTTGTGGGGAGAACATTAAGAAGAAATGTCCCCATTTTATACTTTTTTTTTAGAAATTTCAATAAAAATACTTTAAAAATATGTAATCTGTATATAGAAAGGTACTGGTTATTTTAACTGCTATTTAATTGCTTTTTGTATGTTGTTTTTAATGTGTATTTTAACATTGTTTTAATTATTACTGATGTTTAATCTGTGTTTTAACTTTTGTATATTATAGTTTTTAATTGTGCTTTTTAATGTTTGTAAGCCGCTTTGAGTCCCCCAGGGGCGGAGCTTGGAGTGTGTGGAGGGGCGGGGCTATGATGTGAGGGGCGTGGCCACTGTGTGTGGGTTGTGGCTGTGGGGCATGGGGGTGTGGCCAGGGCATGCAGGGGCGTGGCTATGGGCCGGATGCCCCAGAAACATTGCCGCCTGGGGCAAATCACTCCTCCCCGCCCCCACGTCCCTATGCAACTGGAGTCCCTTCGGGGAGAAAAGCGGGATAGAATAAAGATATTAAAATAATAATAGTGCAGAAAGGCCCTGTGTTGGTGAATATAAAAGAAACGCTTCAAATCTGCATGAAAACCTTTCCATTGTCAGAATTGGTGTGTTGTTGTTTTTCTTTCCAGGTGGATTTTCCTTTTATTAATTAAGCATATCAAAAAATCAACAGAGACATCAATCATCTTAGAAATTTTTCCCATTAAAATATTCTTCATCATTCCATCCACCCACCTGCCTTACATTTTATCGTTTTTCACTTTGATTTAATCCCTATCTATTTCCACCTGAATGTCTTCCATACCTTGTTTCTCTACCACATTCCTTGTATTAACATTTTCCTCTAATATAGTCCTTACAGCACTTTGTCTCCTTGTTAAGTCACTCTTGCTTTAGTGTATTTCTTTCTTTTACGAATGCTTAATGTTTTCCATTAGCGGCTTCCATTCATTCTCAATTTGTTGTACTGATTTCTCTTTTAATAACATCATTAGCTTCCCCATCTCTATCATACCCGATCCTTTTATAAGCCAATCATCTCTCAAAGGTTTTTCCATTTTTGCACATAATTTAATCAAATATAATACTAATTTTGAGTTCTTTAGCGCTAGATTGTTATCGATCATATTTAACAAATATAGTTCTGGTTCAATATTTAACAAATATAGTTCTGGTTCGGTTCAAACTGAGTGTCTAATATTTTCTAGATGGTCCTACAGATTGGCTTCCAGTAACTGTTTGCCTCTGGATTTCCAGGTGAATTTTGGACACAATGCAGACCCGTTTCCGCTTAAAGCGGGAGGTGTATTATTCGCACCATCCGAACCTGGTAAGCCAAAGTCGCTTTTTCTTCTGTTTCTGTAACTCAGGCCATTTCCGCACAAAAGGAAGGAAGGAATAATGCAACCATATCCCACAATGGTAAACAAACCATCCAAATAATTCAATATAATATAAAGAAAACTGACAAGTACATGTATTCAAAGTATACAAAATTGGAAAACAATAGTAGACTAAAATTGAACGGTAACTAAGCAACGTTTCCGCACTACACTGTTATAGTGCTATTATTCCACTTTCAACATCCTATGGAATCCTGGGGTTTGCAGTTTAGGGAGGGGCCTTTGAGGTTGTGGAATAATAGCACCGTGACAGTGTTGTGTGGAAATGGCCGATGTTAAACTAAAACTCAAAACTCTATGCTGGGACAAAAAGCAAGGGAACGGAAGAGGGGAAAAGGGACGCCTTTTGCCTCGGTGCACATTCTCCATGCCAGGGCAAAATGGAAGGGAAGGGGGAGCCCGAAAGGGGAGAAGGAAGTGCACACATCCCTTCCCCCGTCCCCTTGCCTTTTGCCTTATTTAAAGTTCGGACTAAAGTCTGGGGTTGATTCAGAACCCCTTTGACACGGACGCCGCCAGCTGCCACCGCTCCCTTGTGAAAAGTGCCTCCCTTTTAATTTACAGTGCAGTTAACGTTCTTCTGTTCCTTCCAGCCCAAGTCATGTTTGCAGAGAAATAAAACAGATGTTTCGAGAACCACCGGTCTATGCTGATCTATAAAACCCTCATTACGCGAGACGCCACTTTAGTTCTCGAAGTGGTTGTTTGAATTGTTAAGGGCATTTCTCAAGGTCAGCGCTGAATTGTTCCATAAGCCACTAGTCCCCCCCGCAAAAAAAAAGAAATGCTTGGGAAAGTTACTTTTCTCCCCCAACTAAAACATTTTTGGACAACGGCTTTGGGTTATAGGTTTTGGGGGCTAGAAATCCTGGAATCCCTCATGCTTGTGGAAGGATTCTGGGAGTTGTAGTACATAAAGGTAACTTTTCGAAGCTGTGACCCCCATAAGGGCCATTTCCACACTGGATTGTTATAGGGCTATGATTCCACTTTCAGCATCCTATAGAATTCTGAGGTTTACAATTTAGGGAGGGGACTTTGAGAAGAGGAGGAAGCGGATGCTTTTGAGGCCTCTCCCTAAAACTGCAAACCCCAGGATTCCATAGGATGTTGAAAGTGGAATAATGGCACTTAACAGTCTAGTGCAGAAATGGCCAAGCTGATCACTCTACAAGGAATTTTTCCCTTCAAAGAGACTGCATCGTTCATTTTTGCACTGTGATGTCAATGTTGGCTTTGTGTCATTACGTGCCTCCATCACAATGTAATGCAGAAGGCAGGACACTGGCCAGTAGACAGGAGAGGTCTAGCAGCCAATGACCAGCATTTCCGATGTAAGGAAAGAGGAAAAAAAGAAAGCCGCTAGCCCTGTTTATCCCACCAACGAGAGTTGGAAGGGCAGGAAGTCAAGACAGCATCTCAATTCCCTCAATACAAACAGGGTGAGAGCAAAACCAGATGAGATGTGAAGCTTTTCTGGGGAACACATATGTCTCCAACAGTGGTGACATTTTGAAACATCGGGTAAGGGTTCCACGAACTTTATTTTTTTCTTAAAATTAGGCCCCCTCAGTTTAAAATTTCGAAACCTTTCTCCCCAACTCTCACCACAAATTTCAGTGTGGATTTCCAGCTGAAAGAAACAGAAGGCATATTTTGGCAAAACCCCACATTGCTTGCAATTCTGGTTCTAGATATAAAGATATCAGGCAGAAAAATGTAGGACATTTGGGGCTATTTAGTGTAGAAAAGAAAAGGTCAGTAGGGGAGACGTGGTAGACGTATCTAAAATTCTGCATGGTGAGGAGAAATTAAAAGATAATAGTGGAATAATAGCTCTAGATAATGATGCTAGAATCTGGAATCATCACTGAAACTGAATGTTTGGAGCTTCGGGATGGACAAAAACGAAATACTTGTCTACACCACTTGCAGTTAACTTGTGGAATTCACTGCCACAGGATGAAAGGAAGTTGGAAATTTGTGATGGAAGGAGCCATTAAGTCAAGATGGCCACGTGTCATGACTTGTGCCAATGAGAGTCTGCGTCTATGTATCATTTGCTGGGGAGCATGAGATGGAGGGTGCATTTAAAATCATGCGCCGTCATTAAAATTCCTGACTGGCCACTGTGGAAAGCAAAAGATGGCCCTGCTATCTTTCCCTTGGTCTCATGCAGTATGGCTGTTTTTATGTTCTTACATAGATCTATCATGTGTCCTTTCTCTTCTCCTGTGCATTCTTTCTTGCTGGACAGACTCAGTATTTTGTCCCCGTGACCGATGTTGAATTTCGAGAGCGCCTGGAGCGGCAGCAGGGAAATATTGCCATCATGTTGAGATCTTCGGAGTTCAATCAAGACAAAACCACTCTGATTGTGACTAACAACCCACTCCCGATGCTCATTTCCAGCCAACACCTCTCTACGCCTTTCCAGTTTTTCCCAAAAGACTTGCTAGGAAAGGTAGGCGGTTTGCTTTTGCTGAAATAGAGTCCTGGGCTGTAGAGATCTGACCTGATGTAGTGGTTTGAGTGTTGGATTAGAAATCTGGGAAACCAGAATTCAAATTCCCCCTCACCTGTAGAAACTCACTGAGTGACCTCTTTCAGCTTCAGAGGAAAGCAGTGGGAAAGGTCCTCTGAATTTTCTGCACAGAAATGACATTTTCAGCAGAGAAAATCTGTGCAAACAAGATTGTCCTTGTTCTTGATCTTGTTCTCATCCTTCTCCTTCTTGTTCTTGTACTACTTTTTCTTTTTCTTCTTGTCTTTGTTTATGTCCTGCTTTTTTTCCTGGTAAAGACTCAAAGTGGCTTACAATAATTTTTAAAAAACCTATGGTAGCTCAAAATCATGGAGTGCAAAAGTTGGAACCCCAATTAAACAATCAAGTAAGAATTAAAACAAAGTTAAAAGACATAATTAAAACTCAAACATTCTAAGGATTCTGGGTAGTTAAAAATAGCCAGCACCTTTTATCAGACAGGCCATAATCACACATTGAGTGCCTGTCAGAATAAAAATGTCTTTGTTGAATATGGAGATTTTCTTTGTGAAAAAACTGCATGCACAAAAAACAACGGTTTGTATCTTGGTGAATTGCAATGGTGTAAGTCAGCCTTATGCTCTTGCAGTTCACCCTTTTGATCTTTGTGGAGTGTAGAATTTTTTTATGACTACACAATCACTCTGCGCAGACTTACCTTGTAAGCAGTGGAGCTTCCCAAAACATGGGCCATTTCCACGTGATGCTTTTCTGCAACATTGCACTGCAGTCCCAGGTCCAGAGGGGAACATGTCACTAATGCTCCCCTCTTCACCTGCTCAGTCCATGTTGAAGGAAGCGCAATGCTTCTTTCCTCTTCCTTCCTTCTGCAGCGCAGCCGGGCATTTTCCACTGCTGTGCTATGGAAGGAGGCATCGTCAATGTGCTTCTGCAGCTTCCGCATAGAATCATAGAATCATGGAAATGTAGAGTTGGAAGAGACCCCAGGGGCCATCAAGTCCAACCCCCTGCCATGCAGGAACACCCTCAAAGCACTCCTGACAGATGGGCATCCAGCCTCTGCTTAAGAACCTCCAAAGAAGGAGACTCCACTACACTCCATGGAAGCAGCATATTCCACTGCCGGACAGCCCTGACCGTCAGGAAGTTCTTCCTGAGGTTTAGGTGGAATCTCCTTTCCTGCAGCTTGAATCTATTGCTCCTTGTCCTGGTCTCTGGAGCAGCAGAAAACAAACCCTCTCCTTCCCCTACATGGCATCCCTTCAAATATTTAAACATGGCTATCATGTCCCCTCTCAACCTTCTCTTCTGCAGACTAAACATACCCAGCTCTCCAAGTCTGTCCTCATAGGGCACAGCTTCCAGGCCTCTCACCATTTTGGTCACCCTCCTCTGGACTTGCTCCAGCTTGACCATGTCCTTCTTGAATTGGGATGCCCAGAACTGGACACAGTATTCAAGATGAGGTCTAACCAAAGCAGAGTAGAGTGGTGCCAGTACCTTTCTTGATCTAGACACCATACTCCTATTGATGCAACCGAGAATTGCATTGGCTTTCTTGGCTGCCGCATCACACTGCTGACTCATATTCAGCTTATGGTCTATTAAGACTCCTAGATCCCTTTCACATGTACTACTATCCAGCCACGTGTTCCCCATGGCATGGCCAGGAGCAACGGGAATGCCGCACTATCACAGGTGCAAAATGATTTTTTCCATTTTGCAAAAACTGCGCCAGTGCAATGCGTGGGGGTGGGATGGCAGTGGGCCAGCGACAATACCATGCAGAAGCACAACCTGCTGACTGCTGCTATCCTGTCCCAAATGTGACTTAGCCCCATTGTGCAGAAATGGTCATGGGCATTTCCATGTTGTCAAAGAGCAAGAGGACCAGCGAGGATGTGTCCAGCTGTTTTCCTGTAGCTGGATAGTAGAAAGAAGTAATCTGTAGGGACCTCATAAAGATCCCCACAGATTCTGTGTAAAATAGCTGAATATGTCTCCATCGATCCCTTCACTCTTTGGCAAGACCGAAATGCCGATGTCAGGGGGAAGACGGTGCTCCAAGCTTGCAAGGTGGGTTTGTGGGGAGCATTGGAAGACATACCCATGGAGATGTGATATACATGTCTCCTGGTCTGGATATCGGCCCATGTGTTTTTCACGTCAAATAAGTCCTGACCTTGAAGGATTCTCATAGGTCCAATATTGTTCTCACTGGGGTTTCCCAATGCTTATGAAACACATCTTCTGTCTTTCAAATATTTTCAAATATTCTTTCCATTCCTATTTTGTGCTAGAACAGGGTCTAAGACATTGACCCCCCACTGAACAAACAACCCAGATATTGATCACTGGACACTTCTGGTTTTGGTTATTAAATTCTTCCCCCTGTATTTCTAGTTCAGGTGTATCCCCAGGTGAAAAATTTACCCCTAGATTATTCAGAGTTGCCCATCCCACTGTGAATGTAGTACAGTTGGTTCTCCACATTCTCTTGGGTTAGGGGAGCCCCGCAAAAGTGAAAAAACAGCAAGTATCAAAATGTGTGTCTGTGTGTGTCTGTGTGTGTGTGTGTGTGTGTGTGTGTGTGTCTGTGGGAAGGAGGCTGAGGCATGTTGGGCAGGGTGGGCGAGCACCCAGGATCCAAACCAGGTCAGGGAGAGGAGAGGGAAAAGGGGTGGGTTGGCATGGTCATCCTATACTTGCTCTCTCGCCTATCTCCTTCCCCGGGTGTGTGTGTGGGGCATCAGGAGAGGAAATGTGGTGATGAGAAATCAGGATGCAATCCATCCTTAGCTGGCCACAGCTGGTGGAGGAGGAGCAAAACCAGAGGTGGGTTTTTAAAGGGTTGCACAGCCTGATCAGAGACACCGAGAGGGCACGTTCCCCGAGAAAAGAAGCACTTGGTGAGGCAGGGGTTGGAGAAATTTGCAAATAATCAGATCTGTGAAACTGAAACCCACAACTGTACTCTGTTTTCCTTTGTGCTCACTATGCTCTGCCTCCTTCCCTCCCTTTGGAGCTCTCCAAAGTGCTCAGCCTTAACCCCCAAATAGGTTTAGCACCTTCAACAGTTGCAATTTGGACCAAAACCCAGAGCATATTTGCTGTCCCACTCACACAGGAGGCACCATTTTGCTCAATCTTTCTCCTCTCTCTCTTTCTCTCTCAAGCCTGCCTGTCCCATAACCCACACTTGACCTGTTTTGATGGCTGCAGTGAAAGGACTGGCGTGGTGTAATGGCTAGATAGTGTTTAGAATACATTTGCAACATGGGCCATTTGTTTCCTTCTTGCTAATAACTTTTAGTCTGGGCCAAGACAATGCATTCCTTGCCTCAGTGATAGTCTCATGCTGGGATGCTGAAAGAGTCCCTTCAGTCTTTTACCCTTCTCAGAGGCACAGTTCACAAAGTTTGCGTTTTGGACTCCAGATCCCCAAATCCTCTACCAGCAGGGCCAAGCTCTGCAAAAGGGCATCATTATGTCAAAGAGAAGGGTCCCTGGTTCATGTCCCAGCTGACCATGAGAATGACTCTTTTCGGCTAGGGTTATAGTCTTGGGTGTGACTTTTGTGATAATAGGAAAGCAGTGCAAGATGTCACGTGAGGAGTAACTTGGGAGCTGGTTATGTTTAGCCTAGAGAAGAGGAGGTTAAGAGAGGAGATGATAGCCATGTTTAAATATTTGAAGGGATGTCATATATAAGATGGGATAAGCTTGTTTTCTCCTATTCCAGAGGCTAGGACATGGAGCAAGGGATTCAAACTATAGGAAAAGAAATTCCACCTAAACCTTAGGAAGAACTTCTTGATGGTAAGATAAGTTGGACAGTGGAATCTGCTGCTGCCTTGGAGTATGGTGGGGTCTCCTTTGGAGATTTTTAAAGAGAGGCTGGATGGCCGTCTGTTGGGAATGTTTTGTGTACTTCTTGAATGGGGTTTGACTGGATGGCCCTTGGGGGTCTCTTCCACCTCCGGGATTCTATGATTCTGAGGCCAGGCTGCTTCTTCTCATAGAACTGTAGAGGTCGAAGAGATGCCAAGAGCCATCTGTCCAGTGCCTTGCCAGTGCAGGTTTCCACAACTAAAGCATCCATTCCACCTCTGCTTAAAAATCTCCAATGAAGGAGAGTCTGCTATCTTCTGGGGTAATCTCTTTCCCTGTTGAACAGCTCTTACCATTAGGAAATTTCCCTAATGTTTAGGTAGAATTTCCTGTCTTGTAATTTGAGCCCATTGCTTCTTGTCCTAGTCTCTGGAGCAGCAGAAAACAAGCTTGCACCATCTCCCAGCCCTGCAGGTTATTACAAATGGCCATCAGGACACCTCTTGGTCTTTGCTCTCTCCATATTAAATACGCCCAACTCCACACCCATCTCACTGTCTTCTGACCACTTTCCTCTCCTGTTTTCCCTCTTTCCCATAGGCTTTAAGCATTCGGGAACCTCCTTACCTGCCCCCAGTGAAAATGCCACAGAAGCAGCTTGTGGGCCTGACTGTGAAAAAACTGAATAAACCGACTCAATTCAGGTAAAACTATGGCCCCTTCTGAAGCAAAAACATTTATTGTTTCTTCAGCGTGGCTTAAAAAATAGCAAATTCATATTTTTTGTGCACAGGTATGTGTATATATGTATACACACACACATATATATGCATACAGATGCATACATATATGCAATGATCTATTTAAGGATACCAAACACAGAAATCTGAGACAGTAGCTTCTAATGGAAGAGAAGGTGGGAACATTTAAAGCAAAACTGAAAAAAGACCAATCTCTCTCAATCTTTCTTTTTCTTTCTTTCTCTGGTTGCTTTTACACTATACAATTTGGTACCTAAATACCCTAAAGGCACCAGATCCCTTCTAATCTTGAAGCTGAGCAGGATCAGTCCTGGGCGATTTCCGCACTACACTCTTATAGCACGATAATTCCACTTTCAACGTTCTATGGAATCCTGGGGTTTGCAGTTTAGGGAGGGGCCGGCCGCAAACCCCAGGATTCCATAGGATGTTGAAAGTGGAATTATCGTGCTATAAGAGTGTAGTGAGGAGATGGTCCTGATTAGTACATGGATGGGAGACCACCAACAAATACCAGTGCTGTCAGCTATATTTCAGAGGAAGGAACTGGCAAAACCGCCTCTGAGTATTCCTTGCCAAAGAACACCCTATGAAATTCATGGGTTTGCCACAATTCGACCAGCGTCCTGGAGGCGTGCATGTCCACATACCACTTTAATAGCCATGGCTGTCTTCTATGGAAACTTGACATTTGTAGTTTGATGAAGCACTGGAGCTCTCTGTCAGAAAATTCAAATACCTAATCAGACTACAAATCCCAGGATTTCCTAGGAGGCAGCCATGGCAATTTATGGAAAGACTATTTTCATAATGTGAAAGAAAGCTTAGGTACAGGACTCCCTTGCAATCTGCTTAAAAAGTATACTCGTTCAGAGGCAATTTCTTCTTCCTCCTTCTCTTCCTTTTTCTCTCTTTCCTCCATCAAATAAAGGCAAGGTCTGGAGGGACTTGGGACTGTTAGAACAGCTGGGAGAAGGAGAGCGATCTGGGAAGGCATGAGTCACTCCTTGCCCACCTTTACCTTAGAGCCTTGGCAGCTATCGCCATTGTCTAAAGCAGACAATGAAAACATAGAAATAGTCAAAGATTTTCCGTACCTTGGCTCAATCATTAATCAGAATGGAGATTGTAATCAAGAAATCAGAAGCAGACTAGGACTGGAAAAGGCAACTGTCAAGGAACCAGGTGTCATGCCCTGCTTGCAGAGCATGGACTCTGACTCAGAGTATGAAGCATAGGGCGCACCAGAGGGTGAAACAAAAGGCATGGCAGGGCCTGCAGTGCAGAGAGAGGTTGCAGTGCTGGAAACAGAACAGGGGATGGTGCCGGCTCCAACAGCGAGCCCTGCCTCTTCAGATACAGAAAGACACTTACCTAGACCCAGCTTCGCAGTGCACGGGCAGCAAAGAGAGACCCAGCGTCAGTCTCTCAGAATTTATAACCAGCAACAACCAATCAAGGCACAGCTGCGCTAGGCTTTGGGTCCTTCTCCTCCAGGAGTTGTCGTCCTTCTCCTCCAGGAGTTATCATTGCTTATCTGACCTGCTACCTTGCTGGATGCCTTGACAAATGCTCGGATTGACCGTGGGCACTCCCTTGCCGTGAAACTCTGCCGGACTTTGTTTATGTTGGACTTTATTTATGACTCCTTGCTTATTGCCTGGAATTAAGTAACAAGCTGGGAAATATACAGTTTGTTTTGTTTGATTTATCAGCTGTGCCAGGACTGAGAGAGGACACCAGACAAGATCCTGAAGTGTAAAAATATGTCACTGAATACCAAAATCAGGATTGTCCATGCCATCATATTTGCCATTTCTATGTATAGTTGTGAAAGCTGGATAGTGAAGAAAGCTGATAGGAAGAAAATCAACTCGTTTGAAATGTGCTGGAGAAGAGGTCTATGGATACCATGCACTGCTAAAAAGACAAATGAATGGGTCCTAGAGCAAATGAAGCCTAAACTCTCCCTAGAAGCCAAGATGACCCCAGATCATGGGAAGACATGACTCACTAGAGAAGACGATAGTGCTTGGTAACGTGGAAGGCAGTGGGAAAAGAGGAAGACTGCGTTACATATGGATAGACTCAATCAAAGAAGCCATGGCCCTGAGCCTGCAAGACCTGAGCAAGGCTATTGATGATAGGGTGACTTCGAAGTCTCTCATTCGTACGATCACCATAAAGTGAGGTCCACTTGGCAGGAGTTAACAGCAATCTATTTCCACCCATGCCCAACTGGCTCCAAAGCTCTTTGGCTCAGCATGAAGATATTTCTGTGTGCATTCTGCTTGGACAGTGTTGGTGAACCAAACAGGCATAAGGGAGGGGATACAGTGGGCCTTACACATTTGGATCTAAGTGCCACGTGGACCATGGCAGAGAATAGAGTGCCAGCACTGAGACTCCTGAGTCTCCTTCTACAGGCACTGGAGCAGGGTCTGAGAAGGATATAACTTCCCCAGGGCTGAAGGTGACCTCTTCTTCACAAGCCCTAGCGGCAGTTTAGGGCCTGGAAAAATTACCCAGCTATTGATCCTATAGACGTCTTACACAGGCAGATCTTAAGTTCCTTGCAGAAGTGGATGGAGGTTTTGATCTAATGCACAATGCCTGTGTTCAGTTCAAGGTCATGGAAATGGAAATAAACATGTTGTTCCACACGTGGAGACTCAATTCTCAGCTGGTGCATATCTGTCAGCCTCTGCTGAAGTTGGTGGTGGTACTCCTTTGGTTGCACATTTGGTTGTATGTCCAGTGAGGCAACACTGATGTTCAACCCAAATTTCCCTTAACACAGCCAGACAGATCCCGCATTGCCTCAGCATGGTATAAATATCTGCCAGCAGAGTTAGGTTGCATAACTCCTATACTGAGTAGCAATGTAGTGCAGTGTTTGTGGATCCATGATCAGCGTGCATGGATGACAGCCTGCTGTGCCGTTGCAGCACACAAAAGCTATGCGTAGAGGCAATGCACAGTCACTTGCACTTGCCAATCCGTATACTTTAGTGTAGTGCAACCTGTACAGCTGCCCCACATGCAAAGCTCTGTCTGTGCAGCCATCAGTTGGATCTGACCACTATCTGTGATCAAAAAACCCTCAGCTCCACATGTATCTACACAGTTTACGCGGGCATATATCATTAATGGGATACCAGCCACTATGTGTAACTCTCTATGCAGAGATTTATGCTGTGCAACCCAGATATATGATCCGGATCCATCTTAGAATGACAGAATTGAAGAGTCCACAAGGGACAGCCAGTTCAGCTCCCTTCTGCCATGCAATCAAAGCACTCCCTTTGACAGATGGCCATCCAGCCTCTGTTTAAAAACCTCCAAAGAAGGAGACTCCACCACACTCCTAGGCAGCAGCGTATTCCACTGTCAAACTGCTCTTACAATCAGGAGGTGCCTCCTAATGTTTAGATGGAATTTGTTTTCCTGAAATCTGAAGTCATTGCTCCATGTCCTAGTCTCTGGAGCAGCAGAAAACGGGCTTGCTCCGTCCTCTGTACGACATCCCTTCAGATATTTAAATATAGCTTTCATGTCCCCTCGTACTTTTCACTAAGCTAAACATCCCCAGCTCCCTCAGCCACTTCTCACAGGGCTTCATGGTTTCCAGTGGCCTTTGACCATTTTGGTCGACCTCCTCTGGACGCTTCCAGCTTCTTAATATCGTTCTTGATCTGTGGTGCCCAGAGCTGGACACAGTATTCTAGATGAGGACTGACCAGAGTAGAATAGAGTGGTACCATCACTTCCCTTGACCTGGACACTACACTTCTATTGATGCAGCTCAGAATCACATTGGCTTTTTTAGTGGGCGCATCACAATGCTGGCTCATGTTCAGCTTGTGGTCTGTTAAGACTCCTAGATCTAAGATTCCTGGTTATAAACTGCCCTCTCCAGGTCTTATAAACTTTAGGGCAAACATTGCTTCTTTGATGGAATCAATCCACCTGTAGTGTGGCCTTCCTCTTTTCCTACTGCCTTCTACTTTAC
Source organism: Iguana delicatissima (assembly GCA_948472985.1). NCBI lineage: Eukaryota > Metazoa > Chordata > Lepidosauria > Squamata > Iguanidae > Iguana > Iguana delicatissima. Next base: position 1,906,886 of record CAOKZL010000302.1, on the reverse strand, counting down.
GGAGCATTAATGTGTTTTCCAATGAGTTCAAGGTACAACAGCTCCAGTTTAGTCACACTGGCTTCAAGTGAGAGCTCAGGCTTTATTTGTTTTAGGACTCATTTGTGTGTCTTTTTAGCTGTCCACGATGTTTGTAGAACTCTTTTCCAGCACCACATTTCAAAGGAGCTGATTTTCTTCCTATTAGTTTTGTTCACTTCACCTTTCATAACTGTACATATAAACTGGAACTACTATGACATGAATGATTCTGACTTTGATACTGAATTAGATATCTTGAGGATCTTCTCTAGTTCCTTCATAGTTGTCCTTCCAAATTTTAGTCTTCTTCTAATTTCTTGACTACAGCCTGGTGGCACAGTGGTTAAATGCCAGTACTGCAACCACAAGGTTGTGAGTTCGATCCTGCCAGGCTCCAAGGTTGACTCAGCCTTCCATCCTTTTGTAGGTCGGTAAAATGAGTACCCAGCTTGTTGGGGGCAATTAGCTAGAAATACATTGTAAACCACTTAGATAACACTTAGTTGATAGGCGGTATAGAAATAAATGCTATTGCTATTGCTATTGACCACAGCCTCCATTTGGTTTAATGACTGGGAAAAGGTATAGAATATCTTCAATTATTTTAGTGACAATGACAATAATATTTATTTCTTACCTGTTTTTAATTGTCTTGTTGGTTAATTACTTTTAACATTTTTTTAATGTAACATTTTAGCCAACATCTGTTTTAAATATTCTAAGCTGCTCTGGGTCCCTTGGTGGGAGAATGGTGGAGCATAAATTGAATGAATGAATGAACGAATGAACGAATAAATAGATAAATAATATTGGGAAGGGCCCAAAGTCAGAGTTCAGAAGGTAGGAGAGGACAAGTTCCTTTGACCCACTTGGCAGTCTTACAGTACCATATCTTGCTCCACAATCTGCTTAAGATTAAAGTTACAGGACCCTGTCCTGAGTCCAGCCTGGCAATCCTATCACCAACTGAATCTCCCAGACACTCTTCAAGGGCAGTCCCACATTTAGCTCATTGCAGTAGTCAAGATGGGATTGTAACTAAGGAATGGGTTTCAAAAATACTTGTTAATGATGCAACCTGATCTATTCTAAATGATCAAATGTATCATGTCCCAGGTTTGCTACCAACAATGATTTCAAGACTGAAGCTCAGTTTTCAAAGAAGTATGCTGAGAAACACCTGCAGACACTGTACCCCAACTTGCGGACTCACACAAGACCCGGTAGGAAATTATCCTTAACTCAAGGGAAGAAGGTGTCCTGTCTCAATCAGAGCAGCCCAACTGATAGCAAAAAAACAAACAAATGGAATAGCTCCTGGCTTACTTACTTTTAGGCAGTAAGCACAAGGTTGTAAATAAAGTCCAAAAGAATTCTAGTCCAGTTGAAATCAATTCAAGTCCAACATCAGTCAATCCAGAGTCAGGCACAGAGTTCAACAAGATATCCAGCAGGATAGAAGGTCAGATAAGCTCTGAGAGCTCTTGGAGGGGAAGGGCAGCAGCTATATAGGTCAGCAGCCTAACAAAGCTGTTGCCTGAGCAATTATTTCCAGTTCTAAATTCTCTGGGATCAATGTAGGCTTTCTCTTTGCTGTCTGTGCTCAGCAAAGGTGGGTACCAGTAAGTTATTTTCTGTGTCTGAAGGGGCAGGACTCTCTGCTGGAGCGTGCACTGCCCCTGTCCTGTTTGTGGCACTGTCACTGCTTCCTGTACAGCAGGTCCTGGCATTCCCCATGTTCAGACTCTTGAGTCAGAGTCCATGTTCTGGAAGCAGGGCGTGACAGAAGAGGAGACTTCCTTTTGGGGGAAGGGTCATAAATCAGGAAGCGAGATTCATTCTTGGATGTAGAAAGATTCATGTTCAGTCTCTAGAACCTCCAATTCAGGCAAGGTAGTAGAGTATAGCCCTTCTGATGTTGTGAAATTGCAAGTCCCACCCATCCTAGCCAGCATAGCCAATGATGAGCGATGATGAGAACGTCATTCCACCACCATCTAGAGCAGTGGTTCTCAACTTGTGGGTCCCCAGATGTTTGTGGACTTCAGCTCCCAGAAGCCCCAGCCACTATGGTCAATGTTCAGGGCTTCTGGGAGCTGAAGTCCAAAAACATCTGGGGAGCCACAGGTTGAGAACCACTGATCTAGAGAGCCATACTTTGGAGAAGACTGAGAGTTAACATGATAGCTACCTTTAAATAAATGAAGGGCTTTCACGTAGAAGGTGGAATCGGCTTGTTTTCTGCTGCTCTAGAGAACACAAACCAGTGGATTCGAATTACTGTAACCAAGTTTCATCCTAAACCTTTGGAGGAACTTGTTGACTGTAAGAGCTGCTTGACTGCCTTGGATGGTGGTGGATTCACCATTTCTGGAGGTCTTTAAAGAGTGTTTTAACTGTGGATTCCTGCATGGTGGGAGGCTGGACTGGATGGCCCTCATAGTCCATTCCAGCTCTGATTCTATGAATACAAGGGTCTCTGACTCCGGTGGATGGGAACAGACCTATTCTTGATAACCAAGGAACAGCAGAGAGTAAGCCATGAACTTCTGCCTGCCTCCTTTTGTTCTTCTTCCTTGCACAGAGATAGTAGAGCCATTCAAAACCTTTCTTTTTCTCTTTGATTCGATTTTCTGGCTTTTTGGTTATGTTTTGACCCAGTGCAAAGCAGCGCCCTGTTAGAATCCTTTCACGTTATCCAATTACAGTTGACCCTCTGTTGGGGTTAGGGGTGCAGGACCCATGCAAAAGTGGAAAAATTGCAAATATCAAGATGTGTTTGTTTGTGGGAAGGGAGCTGAGGTATGGTGGGAAGAACAGCCACCCAGGGTCCAAACCAGGTCAGGGAAAGGAGAAGAAAGGGGGTGTGTCGGCATGGTGGCCCTATACCTCCCCTCTCTTTCCCGTCTACTTTCTTAGGGGTCATCGGGAGAGGCTTCATGGTGCTGAGAAATTGGACTGTGAGCCATCCTTAGGGGGCCAAGCAGTGGCTGGTGGAAGAGAAGGAGGACCAACAGTGGGTTTTAAGCGTCTGCACAGTCTGATTGGAGTAGCTGAGAGGAAGGTTCCCCCTGAAAAGAAATGCCTGGGGGGCAGGGGTTGGAGAAACTAGCAAATAATCAAATCTGTGAAAGTCAAGTGGAGGGCCAACTGTATAGCACTGTGATTCCTCTTTAACTGCTGTGGTTCCATCCTATGGAACCCTGGCTTTCCTAGTGTCAGGAGATAGTTAGAATTCTTAGCCAGAGAGCCCTAGAGCTTCATCAACCTGTAAATCCTGGGATTCCATAGGATGTTGCCAGAGCGATTAAAGCAGAATCGTAGCACTATGTGTAGTGTGAAAGAACCCAGGGACTTGTCATTCTAGGAAGAGGGATTGAGATTTAAGAAATGTCAAGCAACCATCCCATTTGTCATATACCTCTGAGTGCAAAGCTGCTCTCTCATGGGGGCAAACCCAAACTGGCTGCAGTGTCCAAATAATGTACTTGCTTTGTTTCTGCACATAAGAATGAGACATTTCAAATACTTCCTACCTGCTGTGAATGATTATAGAATTCTGAGCAGTTTTGATGACTCCTTGCTGCCATATTTTGGGATTCTTAGTAGCCTCAGGTGCTTATTTCACTTTCAGTGGCTCCGATCAGGTCTCGAGGCCCTTTAAAAACCCGTCCTGGTCCTCCACCAGCCACTGCCTGGCCAGCAAAGGACAGGTTGCTGTCCAATTTCTCAGCATCACAAACCCCCTCCTGATGCCCCCCACACACCCAGGGAAGGAAATGGGTGAGAGAGAGGAAGTATTGGGCCACCATGCCTATCCACCCCCTTTCCCTCTCCTTTCCCTAATGTGGGTTGGACTCTGGGTGCCTGCTCTCCCTAACATTGTTTGGCCCTCTTCCCACAGGCAGATAGGCAGACAGACACGCATTTTGATATTTGCAGTTTTTCCTCTTTTGTGGGGGTTCTGTGCCCCTAACCTTTGTGAATATAGAGACCAACTGTATAGTGTTTTCTTTTCTTCTTTTCCTTTTGTTGTGAATTTCTTTATAAAATTAATAAATGTGAATTTTCAAAAAAGGTACAGGAGCCTTCTCCAGTTTTCAATCTGGCAACCTCACTAGGTAGGTCAGAGGTCTAACTGCAAATGATGCAGCTTCCTAAATTCCTAACTGTGAACGTAGCTCAATCTCACTGCTGTTCCTGCTGCCTATTTTTGCCTTCCAGGCCAGCAGAAGAAGGAACCTCTTCCCAGCGTTCAGGGCTTTGCTGCCCCAACGAGCCAATGGGAGCCTCTCACCGTGTCCTGCCTGACCGAAACGAAGCCCATGTTGACCGTGCCGGGAGAGGACGGCTTCCGATATGGGAAGGCTCCCCTCTGGATTGTGAACAGCTCCGTGGTATCCAAGAAATAGCAAATAAAAGCCCTGTTGCCAGCTTCACGTGCATTCGGAATTGCTCCTCCTGTGTTACAGCCATCCTCGTTTCTGATGCAACTGAACTAGGATACTGGTCTGATCCTGGAAGCTAAGCAGGGTGAGCCCTAGTTAGTACTTGGATGGGAGACTGCCAAGGAGTGCCAGGTGCTGTAGGCTATATTCCAGAGGAAGGAACTGGCAGACAGATTAGCTACAGATGGGAGAAGCATGAAGATGTGTCCTTTTTTAAACAATGGAGATATAGAATTACTACTCCTGAAAGGGCCAACAAAATATTATCTGGAATAAAAAGAGATCTGGAAAGAACAAGCAATGCACAGAATGGACCTCCATCGGGGGAAAAAAAGCCACAAATATTAAATGAACTAAACTTAGAGACTGAAATTCAGAAAACCCTAAGAAACCATGAAGCCCTATGAAGACCAGCTTAGGGAGCTGGAGATGTTTAGCCTGAAGAAGAGACAGTTAAGAGGTGATATGATAGATGTGTTTAAATATTTGAAAGGATGTCAGATGGAAGAAGGGGCAAACTTGTTTTCTGCTGCTCTAGGGACTAGGACATGGAGCAGTGTCTCCAGACGTCATCTAAACATTAGGAAGAACTTCATAAGGGCAAGAGCAGCTCAGCAGTGGAATAGGCTGCTGCTTGGGAATGTGGTGGAGTCTCCTTCCTTGGAAGTTTTTAAGCAGAGGCTGGATGGCCGTCTGTCAAAGGAGAGCTTTGGTGGTGTCTTCCTGCATAGCAGAAGGGGGTTGGATTGGAGGACCTTGGGGTCTCTTCCAATTCTATGAAACTCATGGGGCCACAGTAAGTCAACAGAAGAAGGCACATGCACATATACCTCAGTTAACACAGTAAACGTGTTCCTGGACGTTCTTTCTTTAAGAGGAAGTTTGGTATTAGAGACAGAAAGAATAGGGATAGCCATTTGTGTACATGTGTCTTCAAGTTGCCTGTAGATTTGTGGCAGCTTCCATGAATTTCCTAGGGTTTTCTTAGGCAAGGAAGACTCAGGTGTGGTTTTGCCCATTCCCTCCCCTGAAATATAGCCTCTAGCATCTGATACTCATTGGCAGTCTCCCATCCAAGTATTAACCAGGGCTGACCCTGCTTAGCTTCCAACATCAGACTAGTACTCCACTTATATGTTAACTCATTAGTCTGCAGTTAATTGAATAGGTCTATTCTAGCTGGGGATGAACAACGGAATTTTAGCTCTGCAGTTGAGCCTTTTTGGATGGCGTGTAACCAGTCCGCAACCCCAGTGCCTTCAGCAGACGCCTGGAATCTCTGGGATTGCAGAGACAGCTACTGGGCATTATTTTCTATCATACAAAGAGACAAGAAGCAGGCATGTCGGCATCTGTTGGTTGCACAATGCTGATATTCAGCCAGCTGGTGGCATAGCACAAGTACCATTTAACTTCACAAGTGTTCATTTATACTGAGCAAAAACGATGTAAAATCTCTAAGCATTTATGAAGCACTTTAGCAACACTGTTTATCAGGCAATCTTGGTGAAAACAGGAAAAGGCCAATTTCAGGGCTTTATCAAATGATCAAGTAGAAATTACAGAAGATAATGCCATCTTTGGCTGGGACTTATCACATACAGTCCTTCTTCTGTTGTTCTCCCAGTGGGAGACCATTTGGAAAGTGTTTCTTTTACAAAGGAAGGCATTAGCAGATTCTTTGAGCTTTATCACACAAGGCAGGTTAATTGCAGTTTCAGCAGGATAATAGCATCTTGAGAGGGTGTAGTGGTAGAGACTAGGGTTCAATTCCCCTCTCAGCCATGGAAACCCACTGGGTGACCTTGGGCGTGCCACACACTCTCAGCCCCCAGAAAACCCCATGATAGGTTTATGTTAAGGTTGCCATAAGTCAGAAACAACTTGAAGGCACACAACAACAGTAACAGCAGCATCTTTGGGACTTATCGCATGAAGTCCTTCCTCTTGCGTTGTTCTCCCAGTGGGAGATGATTTGAAAAGTGTTTCATTTATTAACACACCAAATAAAAAGCCATTAATGACATCTTTCATAGAAGAAACAACAGAAGAGGAATGACGGCATGTGATAAGTTTCAAAGACACTATTATCCGCTGCAGTTGTGATTTACCTGCCTCGTGTGATGAAGCCCTCAGAGAGCAACCAATTTTGGCAGTACACGCGTGACGAGGAAGCAGGAACGAGCCTTTGCCCTGAAGCCAGCGTATCACTGAACCGATGTTTATGTTGGTATATGAAACACTGAATTGTCCTGTTAGTGAGCTAAAGTGGATTCATAAAGGAACCACTGCTGGAGGTTCTGGTACTAGTAGCTATAATTCTTGCTTTTTTAAAAATCCATAGTTCTTGTTTTTATCCACTGATGTTTTTGTTAGACCCAACTAATTGCTTGCAGTTCCTACACAATTTTTTTGTTCCCAGATAAAAAGGGTCCCATAGGGCAGATACACATCCATTCCTGTTGTTCATGCCCAGATTTTTGTCTACTTTGCCCATAACGTTGTAGTGTTTACATGCTGGAGTTTCAGTAACGATAGTGGAAAAGATAAGGCAATGTTTCCATCCTTTTCTCCCTCTTGATCTGCTTTTGCACAGAGAGGGGAAAACTCCAATGTTGCCTCAGGGGGCTGGCTGCCCGTGGCTGGTGCCACCGTTTTCCAGTCCGGGCATTCAAAAGGGCCTTTTGCCACTCTACTCAGAGAAGGAGATGGTTCCTTTTTGGGTAAGAGTTAAGGTATAGTGCTGACATTGAGCCACGGATAAGACAACCCAGGTTTTTTCGTTCAATTTTTTGACTAAAATTCTAGACTTGTAGATGAGCATATACAGTAGTTCCACATGCAGAACTACGATGCTACACTGAACCATGCAGGAATGCAGCCATGGTTTCTTTGCACGTGTTAAATGAAAATAGGACTAAGACTTAGCCGTGTGTTCCTGGAAGTACAGAAACTTCACAGGGGCTAGCGGGAGGGTCTTGGTACACAGTTTTTGTTTAGAAGGAAAACACATGGGCTCCAGGTTCACTAAAATGGACATTTGCTGCAAATCCTTTTAACCAAGCTACTAGCCATAATTGGGCCATAAGATGATATTGGAGTTAGTCCAATATTCTAAGATCATGGAACTCACTGGATGGTCTCGGGCCAGTCAGTCTTTTAGACCAACCAACGTGCCTCGTTGGTATGTAATGGCAATGAATTTGCAAAGAAGAAAGTCACATATGTTGCCTCGTATGTTGGAGGAAAGGTAAGATATGAACGTTAAGTCAACCAACCTATCCTATGAATACTTTGACACATTTAAGAGTTGGAAGGCACCATCCAGTCCCATCCCCTGCCAATCAAGAATGCCAACTACAGCACTTCTGAAAGGAATACACCGGAAAGCAATACAGTGCGCCTTCTGCTGGCGTGACCTCTGCATGCATGAACAAGAGGTCATGTGAAACATTCCATCCCATTATAGGCAATGGACATGATGGGCTCAGACACATAGCATCCATTGACTACAATGGGATGCGGCACTCATGCTTCTTGTTTTACGCATGGGTTCCTAGAACGGAACCTCTGCCTATATGGTATGCAAACTGCGTGCAACTGCAACACTTCCCTTCTCCCGGTTAAGAATGAAAGCAAAACCTGCCCATAGAAGAAAAGCTATGGACTTTGTTTGCTCCATTGCATGTTTTATTTTGTTATGTTTGTTTAGGAATTATATTCCACATTGCAGTGAAAGATAGTATTTCACCCAAATGGAACATCTAGGAGTATCAGAGGTGTGGGTGGCTTTACAAAGGTCTTCAACTGCAACTGTGGGTACATACTCAGTATTCCTGATCCTCCTCTGCATCAGACCCATGATCTCCAGAGTCTTGCCCAACCTCTTCATAATCCTTCTCCAGGGCAGCCAAGTCCTCCCGAGCTTCAGAAAACTCCCCTTCCTCCATGCCTTCCCCAACGTACCAGTGAACAAAGGCCCGCTTGGCATACATCAAGTCAAATTTGTGATTGAGCCGGGCCCAGGCCTCGGCAATTGCCGTGGTGTTGCTCAACATGCAAACAGCTCGCTGCACTTTTGCCAGGTCTCCTCCTGGCACTACCGTGGGGGGCTGGTAGTTGATGCCCACCTTGAAGCCGGTTGGGCACCAGTCCACAAACTGGATGGACCTCCTGGTCTTGATGGCGGCAATGGCTGCATTGACGTCCTTGGGTACCACATCTCCACGGTAGAGGAGGCAGCAGGCCATGTATTTCCCTCTACGAGGGTCACATTTGACCATCTGGTTGGAGAACTCAAAGCAGGCATTGGTGATTTCCGGCACGGAGAGCTGCTCGTGGTAGGCCTTCTCTGCAGAGATGATGGGAGCGTAGGTGGTCAAGGGGAAATGGATGCGGGGATACGGCACTAGGTTGGTCTGGAATTCTGCCAGATCAACATTCAAGGCCCCATCAAATCTTAAGGAAGCAGTGATGGAGGACACAATCTGTCCAATCAGCCTGTTGAGGTTGATATAGGTCGGGTGCTCCACATTGAGGTTCCGGTTGCAGATATCATAGATGGCTTCGTTGTCCACCATGAATGAGCAGTCAGAGTGCTCCAGGGTGGTGTGAGTGGTGAGGATGGAGTTATAGGGCTCTACCACTGCGGTGGAGATCCTTGGGGCAGGGTATACCGAGAACTCGAGCTTGGCCTTCTTCCCAAAATCAACTGAGAGCCGCTCCATTAAGAGAGAGGTGAACCCCGACCCTGTGCCTCCCCCAAAACTGTGGAAGAGCAAGAAACCCTGGAGGCCACTGCATTGCTCCGCCTGAAAGAGGAGATGAGGGAAGAGAAAAGAGATCGGCTCTAATATCCATTTTGTTTGCCTGAAATGAGGCTAGCTTAAGACATTTCAGACTTAGGACACATTGCCAGGAGTCTGCCTTCAACCACAGGTGGCTGGTGGCTTCCATGTCAATGAACTGGTACATTCACTTGTGGATTTTGAATAAATCCAAGGTGATAAGCCCTCTTGCCTCAAATAAGTTGAGCGTTTTGCGTACCTCCTTTAAAACTGAGACTAAAACCTAGAACTGACTCATTATCCACTACCATGGAACCACCAGTCACCACTGCTGGTAAGAAAACCAGTAAAATCAAGAAGTCTTATTTGGCTTCAGATTTGGGTAAGGTATTCAGACAGGCTTTCACCTTCCCATTTAGGAATATATTGTTAATGGTGGTCAAGAGGGGCAGCTTAGATCCAAAGTATAACACTACTAGAGACTAAAAAAGTTAAGGAAATAATATGGTTGTGACGGCCTTCTATTTTTCTCCTTTGGCTCATGCTTCATTCATTTAAAGTATTTCTGTATTGCCTCCCAGGCAAGGGCTCCTGATAATAAAAAATCAATTAATACAAAGATAAAAATATTTTAAACACACATTAAAACACTCTGTAAAAACTCATAAAAGCTGTCTAAAAACAATCCTAGAATACAGTTTTGAAATAGTTAAAACAGCAACTGCAAACACTGTAAGCCATGTGGAACAGCACTGTTTTTGGCTGTTTCCCATAAGCTTAAAAGAGATGGAGCCAGCCGTGGGTAGGGAGTCCCACAGTTTAGGCACTGCTACAGGCAAAGTCTTGTTACGTGTGTCCAGCAACGTAACTTCACAAGATGCTGGGACATGCAACAGGGCCTCCTCTGGGTATGTTAAATTTCTGGCAAGTTCCTATGGGAGGAGGCAGTCTTTCAGATCTCCTGGCTTCAGTTTGTTTAGGGCTTTGTAGGTCAACACCATCATCTTGAATGGGGTTCAGAAGCAAATTGGAAGCCAGAGGAGTCCTTGTCTGATCAGTGTTAGATGGTCTCTAAAACATAACCTGACCCCAGTCTGATTGCTGCATTTTGCACTAGCAAACACTTTTCAAGGACAGCCCCACACAGAGCACTTTGCAGTAGTCTATATGGCAGGTTACTAAGGCATGAACCATTAGGGCCAGATGTGCCTCCCCAAGAAAGGGCACAGCTGGCACAACAGCTGAAGCTGGCCAGAGTTGCTCCTGGCTACTGCAGCAGCCTTGCTTTCCAGGCACAGCGCTGAGTCCAAGAGCACCCCCAAACTCTGAACCTGATCTTCCAGGGGGCGTGCCACCCTATCAAAAAACAGGCTGTGATCCCTATCCCAGGTTGGTTTTCCTACTGAGCAGCAGCACGTCTGTCTTGTCTGGATTAATCCTGAGTCTCTTCACCCACATCCTTCCCTGCCTCCAGACAAAAACTCAAGTTGCACTGGGTGTGGCCAATGAAATTCTTGGCTGCATCAATAGGAGTATGGTGTCTACATCGAGGGAGGTACTGGTACCACTCTACTCTGCTTTGGTTAGACCTCATCTTGAATCCTGTGTCCAGTTCTGGGTACCGCAATTCAAGAAGGCCATGGTCAAACTGGAGCAAGTCCAGAGGGGGGCGACCAAAATGGTGAGGGGCCTGGAGGCCATGCCCTATGAGGATAGACTTAGAGAGCTGGGGATGTTTAGTCTGCAGAAGAAAAGGTTAAGAGGGGACGTGATAGCCATGTTTAAATATTTGAAGGGATGCCATGTAGGGGAGGGAGAGGGCTTGTTTTCTGCTGCTCCAGAGACCAGGACAAGGAACAACGGATTCAAGCTGCCGGAAAGGAGATTCCACCTGAACCTCAGGAAGAACTTCCTGACGGTCAGGGCTGTCCGGCAGTGGAACATGCTGCCTCGGAGTGTAGTGTAGTGTAGTGTAGTGTAGTGTAGTGGAGTCTCCTTCCTTGGAGGTTTTTAAGCAGAGGCTGGATGGCCATCTGCCCAAGGGAGTGCTTTGAGGGTGTTCCTGCATGGCAGGGGGTTGGACTGGATGGCCCCTGGGGTCTCTTCCAACTCTATATTTCTATGATTCTATGGTAGTAGAAGCCTGCACCTGGGCTGGTGCGGAGACCGGTTTTGACGGGCTGCACCTCTGTGTTTGGGAAGCCTGGATGCTGTGTCACTTCCTGTCAACCCTTCCAGCCATTTTTGGTGCTTGAGAGGGAAGCTGAAGGGCTCTGAGTTCAGGGGGCAAATTCATTCGCTACATACTTCATACTCACCATTTTGCGGATCTTGTCTAGAACCGTGTCGATGATTTCCTTCCCGATGGTGTAATGGCCCCGGGCATAATTGTTGGCAGCGTCTTCTTTGCCGCTGATCAGCTGCTCAGGATGGAAGAGGGAACGGTATGGCCCCGTACGGATTTCATCTGTAAGACAGATGAAGGGTTTGCTACTTGTGAGCCAGAAGGATGGGTGAGCCTTTCAGTGCAGCTGTTCTCCAACAGTCTGAAGCGGTACAGCTTCTTTGGATCCCAGCCCGGAAGAAAGGTGGCGTATCAATTTAACAAACAGACACACAGGTCTATTTTTCCTCCTTCCCAACAAAAATTGAAATGTCATGCCTTCCAGCATTTCACAGATTAAAAACTGGGACACCGGTGGTCAAGCAACATCAAAGTGCAGTCAAGGTGGTAAAATGTCTCAGGGTGGTAAAATGTATTAATGAGGAAACACAAACAAGCTAGAAGGCGCTGGAGCAGTTTGCTTTCACCTGTTCCTACTGGGAAGGGCAGGATTCTGTCCCCTTCTCTACTCTACTCCCTCCTGTATTAATTGAATGCAAACTGCTATTACATTTTGAACTCAGTCTGCAGCAACTGAAGTAGGCTGAGGACAAAGGGGGAAGTGGGAGGAGAAAGAGAAACCAGGGCATTTTAAAACCAGCTGGAAAAGTGGGGCTGGAGAGGATTAATCTGCAAAATCAAGGCAGTTGGAAGATATGGAATATTTGTCACTACTTAATTATTTCTTCACCCTTTCTATAAAGAAATGTGAGAGTGAGCAAAATTGCCCTCCATGGTGTACCTAGAGTCATAGAATCATAGAGTTGGAAGAGACCCCAGTGGCCATCCAGCCCAACAACCCCCCGCTATGCAGGAACACCCATCAAAGCATTCCCGACAGACAGCCATCCAGCCTCTGCTTAAAAACCTCCAAAGGAGGAAGGGACTCCACCACACTCCGTAGAGGCAGCGTCTTCCACTGCCAGACAGCTCTGACTGTCAGGAAGTTCTTCCTGAGGTTCAAGTGGAATCTCCTTTCCTGCAGCTTGAATCCATTGCTCCTTGTCCTAGTCTCTGGAGCGGTAGAGAACAAGCCTGCTCCCTCCTCGACGTGACATCCCTTCAAACATTTAAACATGGCTCTCACGTCCCCTCTCAACCTTCTCTTCTGCAGACTAAACATCCCCAGCTCCCTCAGCCACTCCTCATAGAGCTTCATGGCTTCCAGACCCTTCACTATTTTGGTCACGCTCTTCTGGACATGTTCCAACTTGTTGACATCCTTCTTGAACTGATGTGTCCAGAACTGGACACAGGATTCCAGATGAGGTCTGACCAAAGCAGACTAGAGTGGTACCATTGTCTCCCTTGATCTAGACACCATATTCCTATTGATGCAACCAAGAATCGTGTACCTGGCATACATTTTGGACTACAACATCCAGGATCCCATACTGGGACAGCTGGGACACACTGAGACAAGTGTGGTCAAGAAGGCCAAAGTTATGAATAAGGAAGTACACTCTAGGGGCTTTCCCACACTTTGGGTGGGAAACAGGGCAGTCCGTTACTCACCGGACTGGCCCGCTCCCCCCGACGATCCATGATGCTCCAGAGCAGCGCGCGCCCGCGCTACATACTCTCCAGAGGCGAAAATAGAGGCTTCCGGTTGGTGGAGACTCTCCACCAACCGGAGAAGCTCGCCAGCCGGAAGCCCGCCCCCGGAAGATCTGCAGTTTCGCGCTGGCGCGAGCCTGCAAATCTACACTTAGCACAGCGACGGACTGGGGCGCGCCGTGCTATTGAAAGTCCTCTTTTAATCGGTCTTTCAATAGCACAGGGAACCACCAGTTCTGGGCATTCTGGAGTGGGCTGAAGTCCAGACAAACATTAAGTAGTCCGGACCCAGTTCGCCCCCAAGTGTAAACGTCCTCGCTGGAGGAGGCGCCGCTCGGTTTCAAAAATAAAATGTGGAAAAGGCCTAGGAGTGGCTGCAGCCGTTTCCTTTTGCCTGAGTTTCCTGGGAAGGGCAAAATCCCTCCCTCTCCTCTCCCTGCTGCTGACCTAGTCAAGTGCAAACTACTTTTGCCGTTTGGTTCAGCTTGCAGCAATTGAAGTAAGCTGAGGGCCAAGGGGGAAAGTAGGATAAAGAGAGAGAAACTAGGACCTTTTAAAAGTGGCTTAAAAAGTAGGATGATAGAGGACTAATCAAGGCCATCCCTTTCAAAACAAGGCAGTTGCAGGGTATGGCATCCCCCAGTTATATTGGGGTTGTAGTAGTAGTAACAGCTAGTAGTAACTCTCCAAGTAGTAACTCTCCCAAGTTGTAACCAAGTGTCCAAGTAGTAACTCTCTCAAGCTCTAGACGACGGTGTTACCCTGTGCTTTACACAAGGCGTTATTTACCTATGACTGAAGGTTCCAGGTCTATGAAGACTGCCCTGGGAACGTGCTTTCCTGCGCCCGTCTTACAGAAAAAGGTCTCAAAGGAAGAATCCACCTGGGCTGCCAGGACAGTGCTGGAGATGGTCCCATCAGGCAGGATGCCATGTTCCAGGCAATACAACTCCCAGCATGCGTTACCCATTTGGACACCAGCTTGGCCCACGTGGATGGAAAGGCACTCCCTCTGAAATAGACACGTGGTGTAAACTGGAGCAAGAGAAGGCAAAAAAGCACACGATAGGCCCCCTATGGCTACAAGATGCTTGCCCAGTGAGCAGTGATAGCTGGTGACCACTAGTCAATGAACAGCACACAAAGTCCACCAAAGCGAGGCGAAAACAAGTAGTGGGCCCCCAACGGTTACACAATGCTCAGTGCGCAATGATGGCGGATGACTATTAGCTGATGCAAAGCACACAATCACAGCTGCATGGAAAGAGCGTCAAAGGAACTGTTAGGCGGATTTACGGATGAACCAAATTCCCATTCTGTTCCTATATTTCTTGTTCCTCTGGTTTGTTCTCACTCGCATCCCACGGCTGCTGAGTTCTAGCTCAGTTAGGAGAATTTCTGAAATCCCATAATACGAGCATTTACAGAAAGGGTAGAAAAAATGGTCCTGCCCCTCAGATATTGTTGAACAGCAACGCCCAGCATTCTTTACCATTGCATATGTTGCCTGGGGCTGCTGGGTTCTGCAGTCCAGCAATATCTGGGTGGCCTCCCACCCCCATAAACAGCTTGCAACAATGTTCAGATGTTCATGTCTCCTTGTCAGAGCTTGGAAAAAGTTACCTTTTGGGACTATAACTCTCAACTGGCTAGCAGAATTCTGGGAGTCGTACTTTATTTTATTTATATGTCACTTTCTCCTGGCATGGGACCCAGGGCAGCTTACAAGGGAAAAACAAGGTAGAGTAAAGCCCTGATTATGGAAAGAATTAACACACAGTTAAACAACTAGAACACTTAATTTTTGAAGTGATAAAATCATTTTGCAAACATAACAATAAAGATAATTCAGCACATACCTCCCCCCAAGAAAAATACCCTTGCACAGCCATTCAGTGCATAACGTAAAACAAAAAAAGTCATTACTTGCTAGCAAAAAGAAAGAGAAAGGACCAGCCTATCCTGAGGAAGAGAAATGGAGTCCAAAAAGTAACTTTTTCCAGCTTTTGCCCTCACCCTCACCATACTACTGAGGTTACTTAAAGAAAGCCATAATGTAACCCCCCACTTCCCACAATCTAACTCCAAAATATCTAAGACTATACAACAAGGAGACTGACATATATCATCTACTTCTACTCAAAGCAACAAAGTTAAGACTGTTTTTATGCACCTTCAAGTCAATGTTGACTAAAACAACCCTGTTGTGGGTTTTCTTGGCAAGATTTCTTCAGAGGAGGTTTGTCATGGCCCTCCTCTGAAGCTGAGAGAGTGTGACTAGCCCAGGGTCACCTACCCAGTGCATTTCCATGGCCAGGTGAGGATTTAGACTTCGGCCTTCCAAAGTCCAAGTCCAGAACTCAGCCTGCTGTATCACACTGGCTGACCACAGCGAGGTTTAAATGAACAAAACACAAATACATACTGAAAGTTCCTCCAAAATTTTCAATCCAACCTCAATTTACCCTTTAAGCCTCCACCCCCTGAAATGACGTACCATGATCAGCCAGCCAGCTAAGTTCTTAGAAGAAACAGTATAAATTATTTCATGACCCTAGCAAGTTGTTTTTCCTGGAAACTTTATAGCTGGCCAGTAAATAGGTGCAGGTGGACAGGGCCAAATTGCTCTCCTAGCTTAAAGGCATAGACCCATCCATTTCCTTTCGATCAAGTCAATCAATATTGCAAGCTGGGTGCATGCTTCCAGTGCAGCGCCTGTGCTTCTTTGGCCATTTCCACCCTACCCTGTTATAGTGCTATTATTCCACTTTCAACCTCCTATGGCATCCTGGGGTTTGCAGTTTAGAGAGGAGCCTTTGGAATTCTCAGCCAGAGATCTCTTTGACCTCAGAAAACCACAAACCCCAGAATACCACAGGAGGTTGAAACTGGAATAATCGCACTATAACAGTGCAGTACAGCAATGGTCCTGAATTCCTGCAGAGCTTGGAAAGAGGTATCTTTAAGGATTACAGCTCCCATAACCCCCATTCTGTCTGTAGGAGGATATTGACCAACTGGATCTTGGGCACATTATGCTCTCTGACTTAACCTAAGGGGAAGGCAATGGCAACCTTCCGTGTGAATAAACCTAGCCAAGAAAACCAGCCATAAGTTGGGGTTGACTTGAAGGCACATCACAACAAACACCACCGTTTGAGAAGCTTCTCCTTAGGATACATTTTCCCTGCTAGAGAACAGTAACTGGATAGGAACCCTCTCTGGCTATTAAAGATGCAAATAAATAAATAAATAAATAAATAAAGCCAATAAGAGTTGGGGGCTACAATGATAGAGGGTGGCCAAGCTGCTATGGACACTGGTGTCATTCAAAATAATTCACAACTGGTTCTATCTATGGCGTGTGAAAGCAAGTGGCAATCCTCTATAATTTCCCACTTCACAGCATCATCTCTTCATTCGACCAGAGATTCGTGTGGGGGCTTTATCACATAAGGCAGGTAGATTACAACTGGTAGGATAATAGCATCTTTGGCTGGGGCTTATCAAATGACCTCATTCCTCTTCTGTTGTTCTTCCAGCGGGAGACCATTGCTTTGTTTACAAAGGAGGTCATTAACGGAAATGCTTTTCAAGGAGGGAGAACAAGAGCAGAGAAAAAGCATAATATGATAAGTCCCAGCCAAAGATGCTTTTAGCCTGCAGCAATTGCATTTTACCTGCTTGTGCAATAAACTCCAAAGAATCTGTTAATGACCTCCTTTGTGAAAGAAACACCTTTCAAATGGCCTCCCGCTGGGAGGAGAACAGAAGAGGAATGACTTCATATGTTAAGTCCCAGCCAAAGATGCTATAAATCCTGCTGTAATTGTGATCTTTGTTGTGTGCCAGCAAGTCATTTCAAACTTATGGCAACAGTAAGGCAAACTTATCACAGGGTTTTCTGGGGCTGAGAGTGTGTGACATGCCCAGAATCACCCAGTGGGTTTCCACTGGGAGAATGAAGGAAGAGAAACAGACATCATAGAATCATAGAGTTGGAAGAGACCCCAGGGGCCATCCCAGTCCAACCCCTTTCTGCCATGCAGGAACATCCATCAAAGCATTCCCAACAGATGTCCATCCAGCCTCTGCTTAAAAACTCCCAAAGACGGAGACTCCATCACACTCCATGGAGGCAGCCTATTCCCCTGCTGGACAGCAATGACTGTCAGGAATTTCTTCCTGAGGTTCAGGTGGAATCTCCTTTCCTGCAGCTTGAATCCATTGCTCCTTGTCCTAGTCTCTGGAGCAGCAGAAAACAAGCCTGCTCCCTCCTCAACCTGACATCCCTTCAAATATTTAAACATGGCTCTCATGTCCCCTCTTAACCTTCTCTTCTGCAGACTGAACATCCCCAGCTCTCTAAGCCGCTCCTCATAGAGCTTCATGGCTTCCAGACCCTTCACCATTTTGATCACCCTCCTCTGGACACATTCCAGCTTGTCAATATCCTTCTTGAATTGAGGTGCCCAGAACTGGACACAGCATTCCAAATGAGGCCTAACCAAAGCAGAATAGAGTGGTACCATAACCCCTCTGATCTGGATGCCATACTCCTATTGATGCAACCAAGAATTGCGTTGGCTTTCTTGGTGAGAAGTCATGTTAGAAGTCCCAGCCAAAGATGCTATTAACCTGCTATAATTGCAATCCACCTTCCTGATTTGATAAACAGTGACAAAAATTAATTTTATTTCCCTCTCCTCATTTAGGGAGGAGCTACTTGACACATCCAGGAATCGGTGCAGTGGAGTCTCCGTCTTGGAAGGTTTTTAAAGAGAGACAGGATGGCCTTCTGTTGGAAGTGCTTTGATTGCATGGCAGAAAGAAATTGGACTGTATGGGCCTTGGAGTTTCTTCCAACTCTAGGATTCTATGATTCAATATGCCATAGGTTCATGTAAAAGAACTACCACCCAGCACACAAGAGTGCTGTGGCTCTCAGGCCCTGAGCCCCGTCTTTTTGTCATCATTTTGACTTCCTTCACATGTCTGCTGGGGGGTCATTTAACCACTGGTTCATGCCAACTGGTTGAGTGATGACACTGGTTATCTAAACCTTGTGCTCTATCACACTACATTATTATAGTGCTGTTATTCCATTTCAACTGCCATGACAACATCCTATGGAATTCTGGAATTTGCAGGGTGTTTTTTTTTTGGAAGGAGACATTTAGAATTCTCAACCAGAGAGCTCTTTGGTCTCAGGAAACTAGAAACCCCAGAATTCCACAGGACGTCTCACAGTGTAGTGTGATAGGGCCCTTTAAAGGAGTTGTCCGGGGTGCTGAATGGGGCTGCTATGATGATGAATCAGCTATGGCTTTTGTTCCCAACTTTAAAGGTGTTCATCTACTGTTAAAGTTCAGACTAAAATCCAGAGTGGGCTCAGTGCTCCACTGGGCATCAAAGAACCTCCCTGCCCCTGGCTGTAGGCCACTCTTCCAGCTGTTGGCTCACCATGCAGCTCAGTCGGACTTGCTTCTAAGGTCCTTTCCACACTACACTGTTTTAGTGCTGTTATTCCACTTTCAACATCCTATGGAATCCTGACATTTTCTCTCTAAGGCTCCTCCCTAAACTGCAAACCCCAGGATTGCATGGGATGTTGAAAATGGAAATAATAGCACTATAACAGTGTAGTGTGGAAATGGCCTCAGTTCCTATGTGTTTAACACAACTTTCTTTCAAATAAGAATGCAGCTACACAGCAGTTTAATAGCATCCTGACGCCCTTTTAACTGTCATGGGACTACCATACAGAATCCTGGGATTTGTAGTTTATGGAGGTACATGAAATTCTCTTTTCAAGAGCTCTCTCACACTCCCTGAACTACAGCTCAAGCATTTCCAAGCTAAGCTTCTAAGTATGTCCTCCTGAAACTACAAATTGAAAGATTCCATAGGAGACCTGTAGCACTTAAAGTGACCTGAACTGGTTATAATTCTTTACTGTAGCTACACTCTGAGGCTGTGCAATATTACAGTCTTTGGCCTGAGCTTTGGGGAGTTACTGTTTTGGACTGCATCTCCCAGAATGCCCTGGCCACCTGCCATGCTGATTGCGGGGATTTTGAAGGTATAGTGAAAAAGTAGCGTCCCCAAATGCTGCAAACTAGGGATGATGTTAAATAGAGTGCTTTCTCCTTGGGGCTTTGCTGTTCAAAAGCACCTTGAGCTGCAAGTGTTAGCAGGTGATCCTTTTTACTCTTCATGATGTTTTAAAAAAATCAGGCCTCGCAGTAAGAGTCCACCAGCAAGGGGAGGTTATTTTTATTCTTCTTTTGGCTCTAATTTGCCCCTCCTTGGACATTTTTTTAAAAAGAGATTGAGCAGAAGGAATGATAATTGGAATGGATGACTTTTCGTTCAAGGGAGCCTTCGAAGTTTGTTGTGTTATTGTTGTGTGCCTTCTAGTCATCTCTGACTTACGGCAAGACTTGTTTGGGGGGAGTTGCCTTTCCCTACCTCTGAGGCTGAGAGAATGTGACTTGCCCAAGGTCACCCAGGGGGGTTTCAATGACTGAGTAGGGATTTGAACTCTGCTCTCCAAAGTCATAGCCTAATGCTCAAGCAAACTGCACTGCACTGGCTCTCTACTTCAACGTTTGGAGTGGGGAAACCTTTTTTCAGAATACTACTCCTAGAATTTCTGTCCCAGCATAGTGAGTAGCCATGCTGGTTGGAGAGCCTTCTGGAGTTTGTAGTCAAAATGTGATTTTCCCATTCTCTGAAAACCTCTGAGAAAGGGCCTCTGCTGAGACTCTTTTAGCCCAACCCTTTCCATGTGTACAGAGGAGTAAGCCCTGCTAGGTTCAATGAAGTTTACTCCAAAGTAATCATGGTGTGTGGAAAGGCACACTGAAATGTTTTAAAGATTCAGAAGAACAGTTTACATTGAACATGAAGGCAAATGCTTCCACTGCCCCATTCCAGCTTGCAATTTAACTTCTATATTCTGAATTAAGAGTGGTTCTCATCTGTTTTGGAACGCAACCTTGTTCTCTGAAGTTCCGGAGACTAGGGCCATTTCCGCACTATACTGTTATAGTGCTATTATTCCACTTTCAACAGGCCCCTCCCTAAACTGCAAACCCTAGGATTCCATAGGATGTTGAAAGTGGAATAATAGCACTATAACAGCCTAGTGCAGAAATGGCCTCAGACATGGAGCAATAGCTTCAAACAATAGGAAAAGGGATTCCATCTAAACATTAGGAAGAACCTCCTGAGGGCAAGTGCAGTTTGACAGGGGAATATGTTGTCTGGGAGTGTGGTGGGGCAGTGGATTCTGCTGCCTCGGAGTGTAGTGGAGTCTCCTTCCTTGGAGGTTTTTAAGCAGAGGTTGGATGGCCATCTGTCGGGAGTGCTTTCAGGGTGTTCCTGCGTGGCAGGGGGTTGGACTGGATGGCCCCTGGAGTCTCTTCCAACTTTACATTTCTATGATTCTATGATTGTGTATTCCTGCATGGAAGAATGGGGTTGGATTGGATAGCCCTTGAGGTTCCCTCAAACTCTAGGATTCTATGAATTATGGCACAAGGCGAATGATGTTTCCAGCCCCATCCTGCTAGCAAGTGAGGCTGCAATGAATGTCATCTGCGTTCTTCCCCAACTACCGGCTGAAGAGACCTCCTTTGCTCAATGCAGATGCTGGCTGTTAAGATGGACTTTGTGTGTGGGGGGATCCTTTACGACTGTGGTAATAGTCATGACTACACAGTCTTAATGAACTTTGCAACTTGCAGAAGGAGCAGTGATGTAGACTTGAGTCTATGGACTCAGACTCAAGTCAAACCTAAGTCACTTCAGTGACTCGACTCAGACTTGACTTGGCAAAAATTACACACTGACTCAACTTGACTTGAGACTTGCATATTTTTAGTGACTGACTTGCTGCCCTTCGTTCAGTCGCATAACACATCCATCCAGAAACCTTGCAACCTACTGGTCACATGACAGTCTGCCTCAAGCCCAAAGTGTGGACACATTTCTCAGAGGGAACAGCAAATGGGTTAGCCAGTGGGCTTGAGATGAGGTTGAGGTCTGTTCAGCATCCCCTCCCCTCTACATATAGGAGGAACTTTCTAAAACTTTACCTAAGAGCAGAAGGCAAGACTTGTGCCCAGAGTACAGGGTGCATTTCTCAGAGGAGAAAAGAGAATGCGTTAGGCAGTGGGCTTGAGGAGGAAGAATCCTGCTTTCTAAAGTTCTTGAAGCTTCAGTAATGGGGAATAAGAAGGATCCTATTCCCCACTTCTGAAAAAGCCCCCAGCTTTGCAAACGGGAAGTAAGAAGGATCCTATTCCCTACTTCCAAACCTGCAGATGGCAAAACGGCAAATGTGGAGGGCCAGCTCTGCTTAAATTGTTAAAACTGACTTTATTCAACTATGTCCAGAAATTCTGGAATACAGGTTGGGGTATAAAGTCGGCTCCCAGACTTGAGACTTGACTCGAGACTCGACTTGAAAGTATTTTGCAAGGACTTGAGACTCAACCTGAGATTTGAAGGCAGAGACTTGAGACTTGGAGTAAAAGACTGAAAGACATCACTGGAAGGAGGCAAGCTTGTGCTGCGATAAACGGATGCCTGTTCTCTTTCAAGGGAGCTCCACCACTAATGATATATTAACAGTACCGTTATGTTTCGTCCTGAGAAATAAGAAGGAAGATATCAAGTTTGAAAGAATACCCAAGGTTGGAAGAAGTACAAAATATATTTTACAGAAAATATCCTGGCTGTTTCCCTGAGTTTCTTGTTCTTTCTGTCTGATGGATGAGACAGTTGTGTGGGTCACTTGGCTAAAATTAGCCGGTTGTTTCAGGCAGAACGAATGAGGCCAGCCAGTCACAACTGTAAAAGTACGATTTATCTCCCAGTTGAATGGGGAATGAAGGCCCCATCTTATTTTTTGCTCCAGGCAGCAAAATGTCCAGGGCAAGCTCTGGGAATGGAATATGGTGGAAGTGGGCATGGCCAGCTGGCGGTATGAACAGGACGACCCCATTCCTGTTTGCAGTTGCAATGTTTTACTGCAGATCCCACTTTTACGTTATCAGTACTGACAAAAATAACAAGAAATGGGAATGGAAAATGTTGGAAATGTGATGAGAAAGAGGGATCATTTTTCCATATGTGGTGGACCTGTAAAATAGCAAAAAAGTTTTGGAAAGAAATACATGATGAAATTCAAAGATTGCACCGTTTTAACTTTGAAATGAAGCCAGAACTCTATTTGTTGAATATGTTAGGGCAACAAGGAGAACTAAGATCTCATCAAAAGACATTGTTATATATAATAACTGCAGCAAGACTGACTTATGCTCAACATTGGAGAGAAAGAAAATATATTGATATAAGAGAATGGAAATTCAAAGTCCTGGATATGGTAGCGACAGAAAAGTTAACTTTTTTCACTCAAAAATAAGCCAATCCAGGGCTTTGAAAGAGAATGGTGAGAGGTATTGAACTGGATAAAAGAATAAGATAGGGGAAAAGAGAGAAAGATTGTGAGAAAGGTGAAAGACAAAATGAGGTGGTAAAAGATAAAATGTAAATAGTTAAATATAAGTTAAAAGTAATAGTGTATGATTGTTGTAAAACAGAGATAATGTATGGAATGGAATGTTTATATGGAATGGAACGTTAAACTCAGATTCAACTGGGAAAATTGATGTCTGGAAGCGGGGAGGGGTTTTTTTTGTTCTTTTTCATTTAAAATTTTAATAAAAATTACTTATAAAAAATAAATTATCAGTACTGTGGGTGTGAAAGCTGGATAGCAGAAAAAACTGACAGAAAGAATTTGAAAGGTGACGTTGGAGAAAGGTTGTAGGGATACCGTGGATTGCCAAAAAGGGAAATGAATGAGTAAAAACAAATCAAGCTTGAACTTTTGCTAGAAAATGAGTGAGACTCCACCTGCAATCCTGTGTCCAGGTCTGCGCACCACAGTTCAGGAAGGATGTTGACAAGCCGGAACACGACCAGAGGAAGGTGACCAAAATGGTCAAAGGTCTGGAAACCATGAAGCCCTAGCAAGAACAGCTTGGGGAACTAGGTATGTTTAGCCTGGAGAAGAGAAGGTTAAGGGGGGACATGACAGCCATGTTTAAATACTTGAAGGTGGATTGGTTGACCGACCGAACCCAAAGGGTGCTTCTTGCCAAAGGCTGTTTTTCATCCTGGAGAGAAGTGACTAGTGGGATGCCACAGGGTTCTGTCCATGCTATTGAACATCTTCCTCAATGACTTGGATGAAGGAATGGAGGATATGCTCATCAAATTTGCAGATGACACCAAATTGGGAGGGGTTGCTAATACCCCAGAGGACAGGATCAAATTTCAAAATGACCTTGACAGATCGGAGAGCTGGGCCAAAGCTAACAAAATGAATTTCAACAGAGAGAAATATAAGGTCCTACACTTAGGCGGAAAAAATGGAATCCACAAATACAGGATGGGGGGCACATGGCTGGATAACAATACGTGTGAAAGGGATCTAGGAGTCTTGGTAGATCAAATGCTGAACATGAGCCAGCAGTGTGATGTGGCAGCCAGGAATGCCAACGCAATCCTTGGTTGCATCAATAGGAGTATGGTGTCCTGATCGAGGGAGGTACCACTCTATTCTGCAATGATTAGACCTCATTTGGAATCCAGTGCCAGTTCTGGGCACCTCATTTCAAGAAGGGCATTGACAATTTGGAGCGTGTCCAGAGGAGGGCAACCAAAATGGTGAAGGGTCTGGAAGCCATGCCATGTGAGGAGCAGCTGAGGGAGCTGGGCGGGTTTAGTCTGCAGAAGACAAGGCTAAGAGGGAACATGACAGCCATGGTTAAATACTTGAAGGAATGTCATATGGAGGATGGAGCAACGTTGTTTCCTGCAGCTCCAGAGACCAGAACATGATGAAACAATGGCTTCAAACTTCAGGAAAAGAGATTCCATCTAAAAATTAGGAAGAACTTCCTGAGAGTAAGAGCAGTTTGGCAGTGGAATCTGTTGGTGCCTGGGAGTGTGGTGGAGTCTCTTCCTTTGGAGGTTTTTAAGCAGAGGCTGGATGGCCATCTGTTGGGAATGCTTTGATGGGTGTTCCTGCACGGCAGGGGGTTGGACTCCATGGCCCCTGGGGTCTCTTTCAACTCTATGGCCCTTTTTGCAGTATATTGCTATAGTGCTTTTATTCTACTTTCAACCTCCTATGGAATCCTGGGGTTTGCAATTTGTTACTTCGAGGGAGAAACCCTATCCTGGGGTCTACAATTTTAATTTTAAAATATGGTTCTGCATGCCGTAAGAGGTTCCCCGAAGGAGCACGTAGGCAGGCACGACCGAAAGACCGAAAACAAGGTCAGACCAGTAAAATTCCCATCATGTAGCCCCAGGAAAACCTCAAGAGAAACAAATCCACACTAAACGAAAGGTCCTCCGCCCCGACACGCCAGCTTGAAGGGATTAACGTGTCTGCCCCAAGTTGAGCAAATATCCCGTCAAGCGGGGACTAAAAGTCACACCACAAAACTCAGCTAAAGGCCTGGAGACTGTGGCAACACCCAATAATCCCATCACGCAAAGGAAATTACCAGTGTGAAGCTTTGTGCCCACTGCAACTCCCATTGTTCTCCCCAGGAAAGGATTAGTCCTCCAGGTACTTTCCCCCCTACAAATAGTCCCAGTTTTTGAGTGGTTCTTTGGATTGCTCCCGGTCTTCCCGGCTGACCGTCGCTCCATCTGCCCAGCAATCCCCTCAGCCCCCTCCGCGCCGATCCCCACTGCTTCGCTGCCTTCTCAGACCCCGGTCTTCAGGACAAGGCGCAGTATTACCCCCAAACACCCCTTTACTGCTCCCCCTGTCTGATTTCCTCTCTTTTTCTCTTGACGGGCTCTTGGGTGCGTGTGAGTGAGTGCGCAAGTGTGCAAGTGCGTAATTCTTGTAGTTAATAAAATCATTTATTGGACATTTTTTTGGTTTGGTTTTTGGCTTGGCCTGACCCCATAAAAACTGGGTAAAAAGACCCCGCTAGGTTACCCTGCCTCTTGCAGTGCTATTGCTTGTGCTCCGGCTAGTTTCCATTCCCCATCACGTGGAGCACATTGGGGTGTCCCCCAAAGGACCCCAGAAATCAGGGTAACAAATTTAGAGAGGGGCATTTCAAATTCTCAGCCAGAGAGTTCTTTGGCTTCAATAAACTACAAACCCCCGAATTCCACAGGAGGTTGAAAGTGGAATCTTAGCACTGTAACATGAAATGGCCCATGATTCTAGAAGCAAAGACGACTATACTGAGGCTGTTGTACTTTGGACACATCATGAGAGGTCATAGCTCACTGGAAGAGGGAATAATGCTTGGTCAGGTAGAAGGTAGTAAGAAAAGAGACGGCACTACAGGTGGGCTGATTCAATCAGGGAAACCAGAACTCCAAGTTTGCAATTCCTGAGCAGGTCAGTGGGTGCCCAGGGTTCTTAGAGGTCTTTCATTTATACGGTCACTGAGAGTCAAAGTCAACTTGATGGCAAAAAACAACAGTAACAAAAATAATATAAGAGGGGCATGAATGTCCTTCCAAGCTACAATCACAGAATCATAGAGTTGGAAGAGACCCCGGGGCCATCGAGTCCAACCTCCTGCTATGCAGGAACAGACATCAAAGCGTTCCTCATAGGGCTTCATGGCTTCCGGACGTCACCGTTTTGGTTGCCCGCCTCTGGTTACGCTCCAGCTTGTCGATGTCCTTGAACCAAGGTGCCCAGAACCGGACACAGGATTCCAGATGAGGTCTGGCTTTGAAACATACCAGGAAGGGTTTCACAGGGTTGTCTAGGGTTAGGATAGAAAATCTGTCTTTTTTGGTTTCTCTCCATTTACTTCCCCATCAGTCTCAAATTTTGATTTTTTTTTTAAAAGTCAAGATGACAATTCATGTGCATTTATCCCCTAATACATGTGCAGAAGTTTGCTCTGTATACACATGCTTTGTTAATCTTCTTTCTTAATATAATGGTGTTTTCAGTGAGGGGTTTTTAATGCCAAGGGCACACTTTTGTGCAAAATTGTATACTATCTCCTTATTTTTAGTAGTTTCCCTTAATAAAATTGTGTTTTTAAAACTAATCTACATTTCTTCTTTTTTATTTTTCTTAATATACATATTTGTGTGTAAAATTATAGTTTTTGCAAGCAATGTTCCTTAATATAATGATGCTTTAAAATGTTTTTTTTCCCACAGATGTATGTATTTTTTCTTTTGGTTCTGTTTTTCCTAACCGGTGAATGCTTGTGTACAATTTTGCCTTATATACCAATTGTTCCCCATAACCCAGAATTTCTGCATGTTTTTATTAATGGTTGTAATTTTAAGTTCAGTTTCCTCTAATATATACATTTTTGCACAATTTTTATTTTCAGAGAACTGCATCACATTCTGAGGAATCTGAATATGAAGGAAAAACTGTGTTCTTGATGGTTTAGCTATGAATACAGAAAAAGAAATTTTTCTAAGTAAATTCTTTCAGAACTATGAAATAAATAAAAATTCACCCTCGCTCCTAGTCTTGGCCCTCCAAACATCTCAGAATTTTGTTGGCACTCTTTCTAGCTGAGGGTACGTCTGCACACACAAGTTGTATGAGTTTCATACCGCTTTAATTGTCATGGATGTCACCTCTGGAATCCTGGGATTTGTAGTTTAAATGAAGTATTGCCTGCTGGGGAGTTGTGGAGCCTATCTGCAGAGAATCCTAAATAACTCATCAAACTATAAGTCCAGGACCATTTCCACACTACACTGTTATAGTGCTTTTATTCCACTTTGAACATCCGATGGAAACCTGGGTGTTGCAGATTAGGGGGGGCATCTTTGGCTTCAGTAAACTACAAACTCCAGAATTCCACGGGATCTTGAAAGTGGAACAATAGCCCTATAACAGTGTAGTGCAGAAATGGCCCAAGGTTCTGTAGGATGAAGCCAGACAGTTAAACTGTTATGAAACTGATATCGGTGGGCAGTGTGGACACACTCTGTTCAGTTGAGGCAAAGATAGTGGAGCCAGAACACCGGCAGCTCGGCAGAATGGGAAAGAAATCAAATAAGAAGAATTAGAAACTCAAGAGAATTTGCTTTAATTGCAGCCTGTGTCATGTAAAATGAACAATCTTTCCCCCTCATTTTTTTTTTTTTTGGCGGGGGGATGATGGTGTTCCAGATATTTGCTCCACTTAGCACAGGTTCCACTGTGTGAAACTGAGAGAGAGGGGAAAATAAGAAACAAAAAAGGGTGAGGAAAAATGGAATACAAATGTTGTATAGCTCTGAGGACTGGAAAATATACAGCACTCGTGTCGTATAGTACAGCAGACAGTTCCATCTCTTCCGAGGGGCATTTTGAGGGAAGGAAGGCCCAGGGCCGACCGGCCAGACCTCAACTGGGGTGGCACCCCCCCTCCACTGTCCTCACTTTCTCCGGCCAATCTGGGCCATCAGTTGGGCGTTGGCGGCCGCCTTGGCCCTCAGGTTCTTCGCCTTGGCAATGTTAAAGAGGATGTTCATGATGTTGGTTGGGACGTCAAGGGAAAGGGTGAACTTAGTACGCCGGTCACTTTTGGCGGGCGGGCCTGGGGGCGCCTTGCCCTTGCCCTGCACGTGGGCGAGGGATTTATAGCGGGTGACCCCCGGGTACGTCCTTTTCTCCTTCTCCTCCTCCTCCTCCGCCTCAGCCTCCTCTTCCTCGGAGGAGGCGGTCTCTCCTGACCCCCGGACTGGAACACAAAGCTCCTCTTCTCCAAGGGGGAGTTCTCGCCCTCGAGGGCTCGGTTGGCGTCTGAAAGAGCCGCGTTGATGCAGCTGTAGACGGATTCGGCCTTGTACAGCTTGAGGGAGAGACCTCTCCGGGCAGCAAGCAAAACCAAGAGCAGGATCAAGAGCCGGGGCCGAGCCATGGTCCCTTCTGCCCGGTGCCACTAGGAAAGAAGAGAAGGGCTGTCAATTTGGTATGAT
The DNA here is from genome assembly GCA_948472985.1 of Iguana delicatissima. Taxonomy (NCBI): domain Eukaryota; kingdom Metazoa; phylum Chordata; class Lepidosauria; order Squamata; family Iguanidae; genus Iguana; species Iguana delicatissima. The sequence goes on along the minus strand of CAOKZL010000302.1, from coordinate 1,878,687 downwards.
GGAAAGCGCGCATCTCTTTGTTTAGTTGCTTATTTCATAGAATCCTAGAGTTGGAAGAGACCACAAGGGCTATCTCGTCCAACCACCTTCTGCCACACAGGAATACATTAAATTCTGGGTGAAGTTCTGTTGGTTGATCCCTGGTTGAGTAGATCCATTGAATGCAGTGTTGAATGGTGAGTCAATGGGTAGGTAATCTATTCTGCCTTGGTTAGGCCTCATTTGGAATGCTGTGTCCAGTTCTGGGCACCTCAATTCAGAAGGATATGGACAAGCTGGAGCGTGTCCAGAGGAGGGCGACCAAAATGGTGAAGGGTCTGGAAGCCATGAAGCCCTATGAGGAACGGCTGAGGGAGCTGGGGATGTTTAGTCTGCAGAAAAGGAGGTTAAGAGGGGACATGATAGCCATGTTTAAATATTTGAAGGGATGTCAGGTTGAGGAGGGAGCAGGCTTGTTTTCCGCTGCTGCAGAGACTAGGACAAGGAGCAATGGATTCAAGCTGCGGGAAAGGAGATTCCACTTGAACTTCCTGACGGTCAGAGCTGTCTGGCAGTGGAATCTGCTGCCTCTATGCAGTGTGGTGGAGTCTCCTCCTTTGGAGGTTTTTAAGCAGAGGCTGGATGGCCATCTGTCAGGAGTGCTTTGATGTGGGTTTCTGCATAGCAGGGGGTTGGACTAGATGGCCCCTGGGGTCTCTTCCAACTCTAGGATTCTATGATTCTAAAGCTAACTGATTCAATGGTTCTACTATAGTCCAAACTAAGGCCATTTATTATTCTACTTTCATCATCCTATGGAGTCCTGGGTTTTGCATCCTGCAAACCCCAGGATTCCATAGGATGTTGAATGTGGAATAATAGCACTATAACAGTCTAGTGTGGAAATGTCCTAACTATAGGACTGAGTCCCATATTAAACACTTACAGTTGTGGAATTCCATTTACACACTTTTTTTAATGAATAGAATAGAACGAGTAGAATAGAATCATTATTACAGTCATAAACCAGCACAGGTAGAAAGGGGGTGCAGAATAAAAAGAGGGGAAAAACACAGGTTAAGAACAGTATTTAAAACATCCCTTCAGGGTAAGTAGCTCCAATATAAAAGAGACAAAATTGGTGCTAGTCTACTACAGAGGTCATTGCCTGGCAAATTTTAAGCGCTGTTGCACAGCATCTGGCAACATTATATGTTATATCAGAGTTGGTGTCTGAAAGCAACAGAGAAGTACAGAATTGTCCATTGTCCTGTGAACTGAGAAGATCTGTTGCACAACAGCCAAAACAGTACAACTGTGCACATAAGAGGACTTAACACAAGTACACAACACCAATCAGACTCCAGCCTTTCTATGTGCCACCCTATGTGTATGCTATATGATAAAATCAGTTTAAGCTATTTAATCAGTACAAAACACTAAGCCAGTGGTTCTCAACCTGTGGGGTCCCCAGATGTTTGTGAACTTCAGCTCCCAGAAGCCCTGAGCATTGACCATAGTGGCTGGGGCTTCTGGGAGCTGAAGTCCACAAACATCTGGGGACCCACAGGTTGAGAACCACTGCACTAAGCTAAATTCAAATTCAAAACGCAATCCAACAATTTGACAAATTAAAATAAGACAATTTAAAACAGTCTGCAACAATTTCTAACCTTGCAGGTCTGTGCAGCTCTGGGGCCCTTTCGCACGCCTGAGCTACAGCGTGTTAACTGCCATGGTTCCATCCTATGGAATTGTGGGACTTGCATGGATATTGAAAATGCTCAGTCAGAGAACTCTAGTGCCTTCCCAAACTACAAGTCCCAGGATTCCATCCAATGCAGCCGTCACCGTCCAAATGGAATCCTAGCACTATAATTGTGCAGAAACATAGAACTGGACTCAACTGCAAGGGCCATCCAACCCAAATTCCTGTTATGCAGGAGTACACAACTAAAGCACTCCTGAAAGATGGCCATCCAACTTCTCTTTAAAGACCTTGAAGGAAGAGAGAGTCTACCACCTTCCAAGGCTCCTCAAGCTCACTCCATAGTCTCCACAATATGGAATATGTACCAATGACTATTATAACACCCCTAGTTTTCCTCTTCTCCAAGGTAAACATATTTAGCTCCTTCAGCCGTTCCTCATAGGGCTTCCTTTCCAAACCTCTTACCATCACCCTTTAAATGACCTCCCTTGCTTATCCAGACCTTTCACCGTTGCCCTCCTTTGAACGCCCTCCATTGCCTTTTCAGATCTTTTATTTACTGCTCTCCTTAGAAAGCCTTCCATTGCCTTTCCAGACCTTTTACCATTGCCTTCCTTTGCACTCCCTCCATTGCTTTTCCAGGCTTTTTACTGGGACCCTCCTTCATCACCTTTCCAAACTTTTGACCATGGCTCTCCTTTGAACACATCCTAGTTTACTTTTGCTAGGGTGAACACCGGAGAGGGCTGCTGTAACTTTAATGGTTGTATAGAAGAGAGAATTCCCTTAAGTGTTGCTTGTTACCTGGTTGTGTGGCAAGCAGCGCTGGATGAAATTCACCCTTTTAAAGAGCCATTGAAGGTACAGGAGCCTTCTCTAGTTTTCAGTTTGGCAACTCTATCCAGCTTCAATATCCTTCTTGTAGGCCATTTCCGCACGACACTCTTATAGCGCGATGATGCCACTTTCAACCTCCTATGGAATCCTGGGGTTTGCAGTTCCGGGAGGGGCCGCGCGGCCCCTCCCGAAACTGCAAACCCCAGGATTCCATAGGAGGTTGAAAGTGGCATCATCGCGCTATAAGAGTGTCGTGCGGAATATTCGCAATGTGAAAGGGAGCTGGGATAAAACCAATTAGGCCCAAAGGCTTAATAAAGCATCATGTTAATACTTGGCAGTGGAATGTCAATGTTGACACAAATTGGACCTTACAGGGGAGGGTGTTCCATAGCTGGGGGCCACAGCAGTGGACATCAGCATCAAAAATGGTGATCCCACATAGCAGACATGTGCAATTACAGCCCTCCATACATATATATATATATATATATATATATATATATATATTACAACTGTCACATGATCTCTAGCCAGTATGATTGCTTGTGAAGCACTGTGGGAAATGTAGTCCAAAAACTATTTGTATGTCCCCCGTTGTCCTCTCTTGCAACAGAGGGCCACGAACACATCAGCACAGTGCAGGCAAGATGCCTCGTCATGCATCCATTTAATGGTTTAGTCGTTCGAGTTTTGAACTATGACTCTGGAGACCAAAGTTCAAAGAATCATACAGCCGTAGAATTGATTCTAGGATCAGTTCTATGATCGAGTCCAACCTCCTTCTGCCGTGGAAGAGTACATAATCAAAGCGCTCCGGGCAGATGGTTGTGCAGCCTCTGTTTAAAAACCTCCAAAGAAGGAGGCTCCACCAGGATCCGAGGCAGCAGCGGATTCTTCTGTCAAATTGCTCTTACTGAACTAAAAAGTGAGGCGTGTAGAGCAATGAAGCTATGACAGTACAAAATAACGCTTTTCATAACATGGATTTTTTTTTCTTTTGGAAAAACACACATTTCAGCAAATGCCTTCTACTGCAGACGTGAATTTAGGTGCATCTGTTATCCTATCATCTATAATAATGGAAAGTTGTTACAAATCTCCGTTTGTAGGGAAGTTCTGACGGCAAAAAATCGGAAGGAGAAATATGCTCAAAGGGTGGCCGAGTTGCAGACTTGGGGAGGGGGAGAGTTGCTTTGCTGTGCAGTCTATCTGCAGTTCTTTGGCTCCACCTTGCGGCTTTAATAAGGCACAGCCAGGTAGATCAGACAGCTGTGAAAGAGACACGGGCCATTTCCACACGACACTGTTACAGTGCTATTATTCCACTTTCAACATCCTGTGGAATTCTGGGGTTTGCAATTTACGAGGCCAAAGAGCTCTCAAGCTAGGGATCCTATAAGCCAGTGGTTCTCAACTTGTGGGTCCCCAGATGTTCGTGGACTTCAGCTCCCAGAAGCCCCAGCCACTATGGTCAATGCTCAGGGCTTCTGGGAGCTGAAGTCCACGAACGTCTGGGGACCCGCAGGTTGAGAACCACTGCATATGCCCTCCTTAAACTGCAAACCCCAGGATTCCACAGGATGTTGAAAGTGGAATAATAGCGCTATCACAGTGTAGTGTGGAAATGCCCTTTCTGTCCATTCCACCACCTTCACAGGTATGGTTGGGAAGCCCTTGGAACAGAGCCTTCTTGGTGGCTTCTCCAGGAGTGTAGCTATGTTGGGGGGGGATGAAGTGAAAACATCGTCCTCCCAAATAAGATTTCTGTCCCCCTGGGGAAATTTCTCCTTCAGTCTCCAAATTTCTAGCACTGCAGAGGGTGAGACGTTGAAATTCATTTACACCTAGAATTCTTCTGTCTTTGGTGTTTGCTTTTCCTCCTCCACTTTGCCTGCCCCTTTTCTGAAGGTGAATAACCAGTTTTTCTGAATGCTTAATTGAAGTTTTAAGTGATTGCAGTGCTAGACATTTAGGGGCTGAAGGAAAATTTCATTTGAGGGATAGAATTCTTATCTAGGGGCAATGGCTGTAATTTTATTCTCCCCTTAGTAATAGTATCACTCTTATCTGCTTTTTACTTGGAGTCCTGCATCCAGTTCTGGACACCACAATTCGAGAAGGATATCAACAAACTGGAAGGTGTTCAGAGGAGGGTGACCAAAATGGTCAAAGGAGTGGGAACCATGAAGCCCTCTGAGCAGTGGCTGAGGGAGCTGGGGGTGTTTAGCCTGGAGAAGAAAAGATTAAGAGGGGACATGAAGGCCATGCTTAAATATCTGAAGGGATATCGTGCGGAGGATGGAACAAGCCTGTTTTCTGCTGCTCCAGAGACTAGGACATGGAACAATGGATTCAAACTACAGAAAAGGAGATTTCACGTAAACCTCAGGAAAAACTTCCTGACAGACAGAGCTATTCAGCAGTGGAATAGGGTGCCTCAGTGGAGTGCGGTGGAGTATCCTTTGGAGATTTTTAAACAGAGGCTGGAAGGTCATTTGCTGAGGTGCTTTGTGTGTGTGTTACTGTCCGGCAGGGGGTTGGACTGAATGGTCCTTGAGATCTCTTCCAACCCTATGAGTCTATGATTCTATGATTTACAAAGCACATAGTTACTCTGTGGAACTCATTGCTGCATGATGTAGCAACGGCTGCTAATTCGTATGGCCTTAAAAGGCAACTGGATATATTTACGGAGGTCTGTCAGTGGCTACAGTGGCAACCTATTAAGACGGCTGCACGTCAAGTCTGGTATCAAAGGTAGGAACTCCATTTATCAATTGCTAGGAGCACGAAAAGGAGAGTAAATTTGCATTCATGTCCTGTTGGTGGGCTTCCCAAAGGGAACTGGTTTGACACTGTGTGAACAAGATAATGGGGTCGATTGGCCTTTGGGCTGATCCAGCATGGCTCCTCATACTTTAAACTTCAGGAAAAGAGATTTCATCTAAACATTAGGAAGAACTTCCTGACGGCCAGAGTTGTTTGGCAGTGGAAGGTGCTGCCTCAGTGGCGTGTGGTGGAGTCTCCTTCTTTGGAGATTTTTTAAACAGAGGCTGCACGGCCATCTGTCGGGAGTGTTTTGATTGTGTGTTGCTGCAAGGCAGAATGGGGCTGGACTGGATGGCCTTTGGGGTCCCTCCCATCTCTGTCATTCCATGGTTCTCTGGTTCATAGCTATATCCCAGGCTGCTCCCTGGATGTGGAACTCTCTGCCACAGGAGACTAAAATGATCGCCTCCATGCTGTCCTTCCTCCAGCCAAGAAAGACCTCTTTATTTGAACAAATGTTTGGTTGTTGAGGGCTCTGCAGAAAGGGCTTTAGTGGTGTCTCTCTGTGTATATGTGCTGCCTTTTTATTGTTGCTGTCATTAAAAGAAATGATTTTCCATTGTTTTAAAGTATTGATGACTTCATGTCATACTTTATTTAATTTTTTAAAAACTTTAAAAAAAAGTATTAGACTATAATTCATGTCACTTGTTTCAGTTCGTGGTGTGAGCCAGCTTGGTTTCATTCAAGAGAAAATGGAGGTATTATGTAAATGAAAAATAGATAGATAGGAATTTTTAATTCTATGGACAGTTGAATCCCATTTTGAACATATGTTTTTCTATGTTTTGCTCTACACATGCTTTTCCTATGTCTTTTTATCTTGCAAGATCTCTCTCTCTGTGTGTTGTCTCTATGCGTGTTTTTCCCCCCACAAAGCTTGGGAAAGTTCCTTTCTTGGACTACAGCTCTGAGAACCCCCCCGCCAGTTTGGAGTCCCAGCTTTAGGAAAAAGTGTGTCTGTGTGAGTGTGTGTGTAGCAATGCAATGCAATGCAATGCAATTGTCATGGAAATTCCAGCATGCCCAGCCAACACTTGTCTCCGTTCACAGATTTTGCCAGTAATGCTGCTTGCACAATCCATAATGTCTATTTGACTAAACATGGTATGGGTACCAAAAACCAACCGGCCCAAAACACGCACATATTGAGTGCACCAAGTAGCAAGTCTGCCATCACACCTTCCGTTGCCTTAAACAACAACAGCAATGCTAAAGGAACCTGCAAAATCCTTCTGAAAAGGGGTTGTCTTTCGTCTAGGTAGCCCCCTAGGTGTTAACAAGGAGGTGAGAGAGCTCTCCATCCCAAACTGGTGCCTCTACGTTATCTTTGTTGACTTGGGGAAGCGGGGAAATACATTGTTCACTGCAGCAGCTGATGTTGCCTGGGGGCTGATGAATCTGCTCTAGGTTTTAGTCTGAACTTCCAAAGTTCAGTGACGGACCTATTTGGAGGGAAACAGGGTCGGCACCTCGGATAGCACCTTGAAAGTTCAGGCTAAAATCCAGTCAATTCCCTCTCCCATTGCGGAAATCCCCGGCTACTTTGGATTGTTAATCTATGCTGAAAGCATCACAGGTGGTTGGGATAGCTGTGGTGAAAAAGCATCCCTAAACACAATGGCCATTTCTGCATTAGCTGGTTATAGCGCTATTATTCCACTTTCAGCATCCAATGGAATCCTGGGGTTTGCAGTTTCCGGCCCCTCCCGAAACTGCAAACCCCAGGTCCATAGGATGTTGAAAGTGGAATAATAACGCTATAACAGGCTACTGCGGAAATGGCCAATGTCTTCCGTGACTCAATTCGTCTTACACGTACAGGTTCAGATGGAAAAATCCCTTGCCCGAGATTTTCCTGGTTTTGCTCAGGTTCCTTTTGAAACTGGTCTGAGGAAGAGACCCTCCCACTGAACCACATTCAAGGTTGCTCCCATGTGGCAATGCTTCGCCCCGACCCGTCTGCCTGGCATTTCAGCTCTTTGCTTCCTATTCTGTTCTCCTGGGATGTGCAGGGTCCCCCTTCCTTCTTCTGAACATGATCAAAACCAGCCCCCAAAGCTGCTTTTCAATAACCAACTTTCATCCTGGCCCCTTGATCTCAGCTTGCTTTCTGTAGTCTTGATCAGGTTGAAACTCCCTCCCTTTTTTTCCCCAGTTTCCTCCCAGTTTAGCTCTGTAATAATAGTAGTAGTAGCAATCATCATCATCATCCCAAATTTTCAAATTATGTCTGACATCCCAAAGCAACTCTGGAGTCCAGTGAGGAATCTTGAAATATTTAGATTGAATGACTGACTTTTCTTTTCTTTTCTTTTCTTTTCTTTTCTTTTCTTTTCTTTTCTTTTCTTTTCTTTTCTTTTCTTTTCTTTTCTTTTCTTTTCTTTTCCTTCTTTCCCCCTCTTCTTTCTTACGTTCTCCTTCCTTCCCCCCTCTTCCTTCTCTTCTTTCTCTCTCTCTCTCTCTCTCTTTTCTTTCTTTCTTTCTTTCTTTCTTTCTTTCTTTCTTTCTTTCTTTCTTTCTTTCTTTCTTTCTTTCTCCTTCTTCTTTCTGACTGCCTTTCTCTGTCTCTCTCCTTCCTTCCTTCCTTCCTTCCTTCCTTCCTTCCTTCCTTCCTTCCTTCCTTCCTTCCTTCCTTCTCTCCCAAGCAAAGTCTACGCTGTTTCTTAAAACCCAGGTAAGAAAATCCACATACCTGCAATTCTGCCAAGAAGCCAGGAGGGTAACCCCTTCACCCTTGGCTTCACAGCCCGGTTTTCTCTCTCTCTCTCTCAAGATAAGGAGAAAGGCATCAGGTGCATTAACCCGGACTTCTATCTTCCTTGCCTTTGATTTGTTGTCAAAGGAGCTGGTGATACGGGGTGGTTATTTTTTAATTCTCTCTATGGAAACACCTCCTCTCCTCTTCTCCTCCTCCTCTTCCTCCTCCCTCAACTCCCCTGGACTTCTCTCCTGTATATAGGGAAGGTAGAGAGGAGGAGATAGGAAACGATCATGGGGTTTGAAGCGTAAATCCAAAGAGGTAGAGAATTTATTAGGAGGTGATTTCATTTGAATGAGATCAGACGGGCTTGCAACGTCATAGAACAAATACGCCTTCCGTGTATTTTAGGGGGCAGCCGTCGTAGTGATTGTTGCCTGTTGCATGCCTTATTTCAATGGCCTTTACATCACCTTTAACCCAGCCCTGAGAAATTGGACCCTCATCTATTCATTTTTCTTGAGTATTATTCCCTCTCCCTCTCTGCCTGTCCATCCATCCATCCATCCATCTGTCCATCCATCCACATATCCATCCATCCATCTCAGGCCTGGCCCTCCTATTAGGCAGATGGGTCACTGCCTTGGAGGGCAGATGGAGGAGACCATCCTAACAGCCCCAGCCAACTCCTCCACCTAAGTCTTCCCACCTGCCATGTAGCCATAAACTAGCTTGTTGCCCTCAAGGGCCCCTTTCCATTGCATAATTGTAGCCCCAAGATTCCCCTTTAAATACCAGGGCAACACCTAATGGAATTCTGGGATTTGCAGTTTAGGGAAGGCTATGTGAAATTTTCAGCAAGAGAGGTCACCAAAGTACAAACCTCAGCATGCCATGGGGTAAAGTCATGGCAGTTAAAGTGGAGTCACAGAGCTATAAATGCAGACCTCTTGAAAGTGTGAACTTTCCACGCTAATTGCAAAAAATGTAGGACAGGGGCAGTGCCCCCTCTTAACTCACACAGCATCATAGACTCACAGAGCTAGAGGGCATGCTGATCAAATTTGCAGATGACACCAAATTGGAAGGGGTTGCTAATATGCTAGAGGACAGGATCAAAATTCAAAATGACCTTGACAGATTGGAGAGCTGGACCAAGTTAACAAAGGGAATTTCAACAGAGAGAAATGTAAGGTCCTGCATTTAGGCAGAAAAAATGGAATGCACAAATATAGGATGGGGGACACCTGGCTGGACAACAGTACGTGTGAAAGGGATCTAGGAGTCTTGTTAGATGACAAGCTGAACATGAGTCAGCAGTGTGATGTGGCAGCCAAGAAAGCCAACACAATTCTTGGTTGCATCACTAGGAGTATGGTGTCTAGATCGAGGGAGGTAATGGCACCACACTATTTTGCTTTGGTTAGGCCTCATCTGGAATCCTGAGTCCAGTTCTGGGCACCTCAATTCCAGGACATCGACAAGCTGGAGCGTGTCCAGAGGAAGGTGACCAAAATGATGAAGGGTCTGGAAGCCATGAAGTCCTATGAAGAACGCCTTAGGGAGCTGGGGATGTTTAGTCTGCAGAAGAGAAGGTTAAGAGGGGACATGATAGCCATGTTTAAATATTTGAAGGGATGTCATGTTGAGGATGGAGCGGGCTTGTTTTCTGCTGCTCCAGAGACTAGGACAAGGAGCAATGGATTCAAGCTGGAGGAAAGAAGGTCCTACCTGAACCTCGGGAAGAACTTCCTGATGGTCAGAGCTGTCATCTAAATATTAGGAAGAACTTCCTGATGGTCAGAGCTGTCCAGCAGTGGAATATGCTGCCTCAACGGAGTGTGGTGGTGTCTCCTTCTTCGGAGGTTTTTAAGTAGAGGCTGGATGGCCATCTATCGGGAGTGCTTTGATGAGTGTTCCTGCATAGCAGGGGGTTGGACTGGATGGCCCCCTGGGTCTCTTCTAACTGTATGATTCTATGAGCTGGAAGAGACCACCTAAGGGCTATGCAATCCAACCCCATTTTGCCATGCAAGAATACATAGTCAAAGGACCCCTGATAGATGGCCATCCAGTTCCCTGCTTGGCCATGGAAACTCAATGGGTGGCCTTGGGCAAATCACACTCTCTCAGCCCCAGAGAACCCTGTGATAGGGTCTCCTTGGGGTCACCATAAGCCAGAAACTCCTTGAAGGCACACAACAGCAACAGCAAAAAGAAGATGAACCTATTGTAAGGTTTTCTTAGCAAGATTTGTTCCAAGGGGCTTTGCTGTGGCCTTCCTTTGAGGATGAGAGAGTGTGACCTGACCAGGGTCACCTCTAGGTTTCCATGCCCAAACAGACATCTGAGCCCTATTCTCCAAAGTTTTAATTCAGTATCAAACCACTATACCACACCAGTGGTGTATCTAGCGTAAACAGCGCCTACGGCAAGTGTGGGAGTTGCACCCCTACCTTCTTACCCATACCCTTGCCCCTACCCCTACATGCATGGCTTTTTTGGCCCGCTGGCGTTGGTGGCCAGGATGTGCCCCACCCTAGATACCCCTCTGCACCCCACTGGCTCTCTACTTAGTTAGTTAGCTAAGCAACCTCTCCTGGCCTGATCCTGCCCCTAGCCTGACGGAGATGTCATTCCCCTGTGCTCTGGCACCTCCAGAATGGAGCTCCTTCCACCCAAGCAACTGATGTTTGGTATAGTAAGTGGGGGGGGGATTAGGATCACGGAGGTAGTATCACAGTCATGACCAAGTCGTGATGGGGAATACGGAACACTTAGATTTGCACACCTTGTATTCACAATCACCACTTGACCGTGATCACTGTTGCCACGGTTATATCTCCCTCTCCTTTCTGCTGGTGAGAAACCACAGAAATAATCCCTCCTGGGAGTTGACAGTTGTGTACGGGGAGAAGTTCTGAGGCAGAGACACTGTGCCCCATGTATGCATACAAGCCACAGTTGTGCATGCACATAGCACTACCAGGATAACGCCCTGTGTGTGAAAGCGGTGAGACAGACCTATTACAATGACACGGATAGCTTATCTCATGTATAAAAGTCAAAGTTTGTGAGTTAGTCTGTGTCAGGCGAGAAGACCTCAGATGATTGGCTGCCTGAGAAGAGTCTATGGAATCCTGGGGTTTGGAGGCTAGGGGAAGGGCCTTTAGAATTCTCAGCCAGAGAGCTCTTGGGCCTGGCCAGCTGCTATGGGTATGAGGCCTAGCAGCAAGGAAGAGGGCACTGTATTCCCTCAGGAACCCAACCTCTGTATAATAACTCTGAATACAGATTGGATTGGGGAATATGGAGAAAAGTTGCAGGTACTAGACAAGGCAGTTTGGGGATTTAGAGACACAGGATCTCAAATTTTTCTAACAAGTATTACCTGTGAGAAAATAAAATCCCGGCCAACACTGGGTATATACACTACTATTACTGATATATTTACTGCACAGATGCAAGAGCTGAGCTTAGATGAGGCATCTTGTACAAAGATAATATATTTATATGCCAGACATGAAGACTTCAGCACAGAAGTGATTTTATTAAAGTGACATCAGAGCAAGAGAATACAGGCACTTTGAAAAAGGAGACAGAGGAACTCATCATATCTATTTTATCACTCCCAATCAATTTCAAGTGCAGATGAGAAAAACTGGATCCTCTCTTTGTGACCCATTCCTTGAAGTGGTCTAATTTCACTTCCCCTGAAAATCAGATTCAAAGTTTCCATTGCAAAACTGGGACATGCATGTGTTTGGAAAGTATCTTATTTTGCAAATGGCATACATACCAAAACACGTTTACTTTGGCTTGCATTGGAACTTGGGCAAGTTACTTTTTGTGCAACAACTTACAGAATCTTTCCAGCCAGCATGCAAAAAATAATATTGCTATGGCTTGGATCAGAGCTTGGTCAAATTACTTTTTTTTATTATTATTATAATTCCCAGTCTCTCTCTAGCCGGTCATGGAATTGTAGTATACATATATATAAAAAATAACTTTTCTCAAGTTTTGATGTGAACCATAACAAAGATATTTTAGCACTTATATCACTTTCAATATGAAATACTTCCCCCTGACACACCCTGTATTTTTGCTTGGTATGGCTGGAGAGATGCTGGGTGTTATAGTCCAGAAACCTATCTTGTGCAAGCTGTGATGCAAACCATAGCAGAGATATTTTCACATGAATCAGTGGGAAGATCCTGGTAATTATAGTTCCTGCCCCCAAAGGTAACTTGCCCAGGCTTCAGTGTGCATATCCCATACCAGGGAAATTTTGCTGAAAAAGCTACAAATTTGAATTTGTGATAAAGGAGTGAAGAACTGGTGTCTGAAACCCTTTATGGAGAAGCAGTGGTGGTGGATGATGTCTAAGTCTGTGTGCCAACCAATCTGCTCTGGGTTTTAGTGTGAACTTTTACAGTGCCATCCAAGGCATGGGTCCTATTTGGAGAGAAAGGATCCAGAACCTTGGCCAGTTCCCTGAAATTCTGGACTAACAGATTCTAGTAAACCACAGAGTTCCACGTTGGGATGCCTGTCTCCACTACAAATCTCTGAGTGAGTGAGAATGTTCTCGGTGTTCATTTTTGATACGAATTTACCAAATACACACATGTCTTGGTAGTTAGGATTCAGATTTTTAAAAGTTCAGTTCCTGGAGAATCCAGACTTGACCAATTTCCCCATCTAGGCATGGGGTGGGGAAAGAGCAATCTGTAGATCACATAAAGTTGCCAATAGCACTTTTTGGGCACCTAGAGCCCCCTCCACATTTTAAAGATTTCTTCCAATTTTTGTCCCATTGGGGACAAGGAGGGCAATTTCCCCATATTTTTGCATTCTGGGCAATTTTAGACCCAGGAGACTCTTTTTCCCCCTAACAGAAAGTGATCCAGAAGAGAGCAGACCAAAAATATGGTGAAAGTGTTTTGTTTTGTTTTGTTTTGTTTTGGGGAGGGCAAAAAAATCATGCAGGTCAGTGTACTTGGGGTGGAGCCTTCCCATGGGGACCTCCAACAGTATGGCTATGAAAGCCACACTGGTGGTATTGAATTAGGGTTCTCAGCTCTTGTTTTCCCGAGAGATGTGCCATCTTTACCAACTCTCTCTCTCTCTGTATGCCTTTAAGTTTCCTGTCAATTTATGGTGCCCCCTGAATTTCATAGGGTTTTCTTAAGCAAGGAATACTCAGAGCTGGTTTTTGCAGTTCCTTCCTCTGAGATACAGCCTACAGCACCTGGTATTCATTGGTGGTCTCCCATCCAAGTACTTACCAGAGCTGAGCATACTTAGCTTCCAAGATCAGATGGGATCTGCTGCCTTTATGGTATTTAGGCCATGTTCAGGGGCTAAAATCCTCTTGGTGGCTTTATGCATGTGTAAAAGCCGGCATAATGTGGTGGTCTGAGTGCTGGACTATGACCCCAGAGACCAGGGTTTGATTCCCCAGTCAGCCATGGAAACCCGCTGGAAGACTTAGACCATTTCCGCACTAGGCTGTTATAGCGCTGTGATTCCACTTTCAACATCCTATGAAACCCTGGGGTTTGCAGTTTAGGGAGCGGCCTCGAAGGCTTCTGGATGACATGAGGAATATCCTCAAAGGCCCCTCCCTAAACTGCAAACCCCAGGATTCCATAGGATGTTGAAAGTGGAATCATAGTGCTATAACAGCCTAGTGCGGACTGAGAGTTAAAATCCAGCCAGCAGCATTGAGAGATAGAGTCCTGCAGTGCCGGTGAGCAGAGTGCTGGATGATGATCCATCCGGCCAGATGTAGAGACTGATGCTACGCAATCTTGACGAAGAAACTTGATTTCAGAATCCCAGTGACTGTGCTGGTTGGGGATTCTGGGAGCTGTAGTCAAAGCCAGTAACTTTTCCATGCTCTGAATATGGGGACAAAAATAGTGACCTACCTTTCAAAGCTGCGATAAGGATTAGGAGGTAGCATACATGACACACCAACAACATTGCTCAAAGCATGATGTGAATGCAGGTTATTACTGTATTAGAAATGCCAGAATATCTTCAAATGGTTTTTGAAATGGAATAAGGGAAGGGCATCTTGATGAAAGTTTGCTTCTTGTTTTAACCTAGATTGCATTAAAACCCCCGCACCAGCTGAATTACGCAAATATTGCTCATTGTATAGCCAATTCTGAACAAATTGTCGTCGTCTTCTTCTTCTTCTTCTTCTTCTTCTTCTTCTTTTTTGGAAAGTCTCCTCTTTTTAAGGCTTGCTGAATTGCTGCTTAAGTGATTCCTAAGGGAATTCTATCTATGGCATGCTTCATGAAAGAAGAAAAAGTTGTGATAAGTGTGAAATTTTAAATTTTATATGGATGTACTTTTTTTTTAAAAAAAAATCACTGCCCACATATTTTTAAAGAGCTGTTAATTTTTCATTCCCCTCGTTTAAAGATTTCTCCTTGAGTTGATTCTTTTTTTCATAGAATTGGATGCAGACTTAAATCATACTTTTGGCCAGACCCATTGAAATCGGTTTCTCAATGGGGAAAAAAAAGGAAATAAATAGTACTTCTGTCACAACTACACAGATGAAAGCCAACTCTAGGGACTTCTCTATTCAAGTCTAGATTTATTTTGTTATATAGTCTCCCCCTTGGCTTACTGCCTTTCACTTTAGTGAGCATCAGTCTCTTGTCCAATGAGTCATGTCATTCTGTGAAATGCACAGATTATTCATAGAATCATAGAATCATAGAATTGGAAGAGACCCCAGGGGCCATCCAGTCCAACCCCAGGAAGACACCATCGAAACATTCCCGACAGATGACCATCCAGCTTCTGTTTAAAAACCTCCAAAGAAGGAGACTCCACCACGCTCCCAGGCAGCATATGCCACTAACTACTCTTACCATCAGGAAGTTCTTCCTAATGGGTAGATGCAATCTCTTTTCCAGAAGTGTTACTGCGATGGAAAAACCCTATCCCGGGGTCTACAATGTGGTGTTAAATATGATTCCATGTGCCAAAGAGGTCGCCCGGATGAGCACGTAGGCAGGCACGGTCAAACGACCGAAAACCAGGTCAGGCCAGTAAAATCCCCAGTCACGTAGTCCCAGGACACCTCAAGGTATGTAAACCCCCAATAAACAAAGGGTCCTCAGCCCCGAGATGCTGACTTGAGGAGATTAGCGTGTCTGTTCCAAGTTGAGCAAATATCCTATCAAGCGAGGACCATTCACACAAAGTCACACCACAAACAAACACAGCCGAAGATCCTGAGACTTTGGCGACACCTTGCAATCCCATCACACAAAGGAAATTACCATTGTGGAGCTTCGTTATCACCCCAACACCCATTTTTCTCCCCAGGAAAGGATTAGTCCCCCATGTACTTGTTCCCCTACAAATAGTCCCAGTTTTTGAGCATTTCTTTGGATTGCTCCCAGTCTTCCCAGTAGACCGCTGCTCCGTCCGTTGAGTAGTCCTCTCAGCCCTCCTTGTGCTGAGTCTCATCTCTCCGCTGTCTTCCCGGGCCACGGACTTCAGGACGAGGTGCAGTATTTCCCCAGCTACACCCCTTCAATACTCTCCTGTCCAATTTTCTCTCTTTTATTTCTTAATAGGTCTTGAGTGAGTGAGTGCATGAATGCGTTGGTGCATGAGGCTTGTATTCGATAAAATCACTTATTAGACATCTTTGTTTGGTTTTTATCTTGACCTGACCCTGTAAAAACTGGGTAAAAAGACCTTGCTGGTTACCCTGCCTCTCGCATCGTGATTGCTTGTGCTCTGGCTAGTTTCCATTCCCCATCACGTGGAGCACGTTGAGGTGTCCCCCAAGGGACCCCAGAAATCAGGGTAACAGAAGGCTATATTGCCTAGGAGAGTCTGGGTGTGGCAGTCTAAGGTCATTTCCGCATGACAGCGCTAAGCCGCTTCTGGGACACGATGGCAGCAATTGGCAGGTCGTGCTTCCACATGGTGTTGTTGCTGGCCTGCTGCCATCCCATCCCTGAGCGTTGCGCTTGAGCAGTTTTTGCAAAATGGGAAAAATCCATTTTGTCCCTGCGATCGTATAGTGCAGAAGCCGCAATGGTAACGCTTCCTTCCATAGCGCAGCAATGGAAAGTGCGCGGCTGTGCTGTGGAAGGACAAGGTGGCGCCATCGCACTCCCCTCCGCATGGAGCGAGCAGGAGTGGAGGGGAGTATTGCTGACGCATTCCCTTTCAGACCCGGGATTGCAGCGCAATGACGCAAAACATCTTCACTGTGAAAAAATGGCCCAAGACTTCAGTCCAGTTGCTAATCCAACCTAGAGTAAACCCACTGAATTAATTAAATGATAAGCCAACACTTATGTAAGTTCAATTGATTTGATAAGTCTTCTGTACTGGGATTTGGGTCCCAAAGTTAACTTCCCGTCATGACATCACAACATCCTAAAAGCAGATCAAGGGGCCAACTGAAACTGGAGGTCTACCAGCTCTCAACTTTATTATGTTTGTCAGAGCAAATGTAGGAGTTCTTTTGTAGTATCTCCCACAGACTACCCCCGATGAGTCTGAAATGGTCGGCTAACTGGAGAGTACTAAAGGGGGAAGGTGGCTAGATTGCATAGCTCTCTGCGTTCCACTAGTGAAAAGAAGCAATTGTGAATTTTTATACCTAAGACGGTATCTGAGTGCCTTGCTCCCAACTTTTCAAGCTTAGTGGATGGAACACATGCTTAGTATGCATAAGGTCACAGGTTCCATCCCACTGGGACCTCAGCAGAATGTATGAGGAGCCATGTTGGATCAGCCCAAAGGCCAATCGACCCCATTATCTTGTTCACACAGTGTCAAACCAGTTCCCTTTGGGAAGCCCACCAACAGGACATGAATGCAAATTTATTCTCCTTGTCATGCTCCCAGCAATTGATAAATGGAGTTCCTACCTTTGATACCAGACTTGACGTGCAGCCATCTTAATAGGTTGCCACTGTAGCCACTGACAGACCTCCGTAAATATATCCAGTTGCCTTTTAAGGTCGTACGAATTAGCAACCGTTGCTACATCATGCAGCAAAGAGTTCCACAGAGTAACTATGTGCTTTGTAAATCATAGAATCATAGACTCATAGGGTTGGAAGAGACCTCAAGGGCCATCCAGTCCAACCCCCAGGCATGCAGGTACACACACACAAAGCACCTCAGCAAATGACCTTCCAGCCTCTGTTTAAAAATCTCCAAAGGATAGTTCACCGCACTCCACTGAGGCAGCCTATTCCGCTGCTGAACAGCTTTGTCTGTCAGGAAGTTTTTCCTGAGGTTTACGTGAAATCTCCTTTTCTGTAGTTTGAATCCATTGTTCCATGTCCTAGTCTCTGGAGCAGCAGAAAACAAGCTTGCTCCATCTTCAATAGGACATCTCTTCAACTATTTAAACATGGCTATCATGTCACCTATTAACCTTTTTTTCATCAAGCTAAGAAGAAGTACTGCTCTTGTCTGTTCTGCATCTTCAATCATTTAACTTCAGCAGATGGCCCCACTGGGTTCTAGTAGCATAGTATTGTGAAGGTGTGTGTATGTGTGTGTGTGTGTATGTGTGGGAGTGAGAGAGCAAGAAAGACAAGCGTATTCCACATTTCCTCTTCACCATAAGTACATTTCCAATCTGCAATGGTTTCACACGCATTCAGTCAAAAGTCTCTCCTATCCAGTTTCTGCACCAGTTTGCAATTTTGCTCTTTCCAAATAATATACAAAAACCATGTACGGTTTTCTATGCCATTTTCCTGGCTAAATGGATCTGATATGGAATTTTTGAGCCAAGAACTGCATCTCAAAAGTAGTAGCTGCTGTTGGCAGTTTGATCGTGAGCCCATTATTTTAATCTGAATCTTGAAGAGCTCTCCAGGGTACTAAACCTTGCCCTTCAGCACCTTGGATAGCTTTCTTAAAATTGAAAGTAAAACCTGGAGTGGATTCACCATTGCACTGACATGGGAACCCATGGCTACCACTGCTTTAGTGGGGTGCACGATCTGAACGGTAACTGATGTTTCGGGATTGCAACAAATTGGAACAATATCAAGATGCAGGCAGAGGAAGATGGCTAGAAAAAGGCAGGGAGGAAGGAAAGAGGGCCCAGACTTCACTGCTCTTCATGGAAGCAGAAAAATTCTTCGTCTCTGTGATAAGAGCAAGTGAATCACTTGACACCACATCATGGACAGCCTGATGGAGTAATTTGATAACAACCCCATCAGTATAGTGACAGCTGAGGCTCTAAGAGGGTGCATGCTACAGAAATGGAAAGGAGACGAAAAGGTTCACTGGACGTCACCCTCAAAAGCAGCCCATTAACCACTTTATTGCTGATTCAAAGTCAGCTCAGAATTAGGGTGACTTGCGCATGGCGCATGAAAACAGAGCATTGAGAATGAATGGGGTATGACTCACGTCACTCTTTTTCATGCAGGGAAGGGAGATCTTTCAATCTAGCTCTCTGAGTAAGCAATTGGGAATGTGATGTTTGTGGGCTGAACCTAGGGATCATTGGTCAGGGGGAGGAAACTGACTCACTCCTTTCCCATTTTGGGCTGCAGGCAGTGTTGGAGCACCCAGGACAGCCCTGGATGCCAAATGGTGGATGCCATTCTCTCTCCTGCCCCACACACTACTAACGCCTGTGTAAAATGTCCCCTCAACATGTGCCATCATGCGTGAAGGTGTTCTGTGAAAAATGGCTGATGTCCTACGTTGCGGTTCTGTAACTTAAAATTCTGCATGCAGAGTTATGTATTGATTGTGCTATATGACCCTTGTGTTGCATGGCACCATTGCTAAACCAAATTTGCAGCTGAATGGAGAACCAACCACGCAACCAACTGTGCATATGTGATGGTATCACCTGCACAACTCTGCTTCCATGGCTTTGAGCTGAATGCAGTCATTGTAGAATCCTTGAATCATATAGTTGGAAGAGATCATGCAGTCTAACCCTCTTCTATCAAGCAGGAACACACAATCAAAACATTCCTGACAGATGGCCATCCAACCTCTGCTTAAAAACCTCCAAAGAAGGAGACTCCACCATGCTCCGAGACAGCCACATATTCTGCTGTCAAACTGCTCTTATTGTCAGGAAGTTCTTCTAATGTTTGAGTGGAATCTCTTTTCCTGTAGTTTGAAATGAGTGCTCCATGTTCTAGTCTCCAGAGCAGCAGAAAACAAGCTTTCTCCATGTTCCATATGGAATCCTCTGAGCTATTTAAACATGGCCATGATGTCCAGAGGAGGGCAACCAAAATGTTAAAAGCCCGGGAAACCAAGAAGCCCTATGAAGAGTGGCTTAGGGAGCTGGGTATGTTCAGCATAGAGAAGAGAAGGTTAAGAGGGGACATGATAGCGATGTTGAAATATTTGAAAGGATGTCATATGCAAGATGGAGCAAACTTGTTTTCTGCTGATCCGGAGAATAGGACATGGAGCAATGGCTTCAAACTACTGTACAGGAAAAGAGATTAGGAAAAACTTCCTGAGGGTAAGAGCAGTCTGATAGTGGAATATGCTGCCTGGGAGTGTGTTAGAGTCTCCTTCTTTGGAGGTTTTTAAAGAGAAGCTGGATGGCCGTCTGTTGGGAATACTTTGATTGTCTCTTCTCACATGGCAGAATGGGGTTGGATTGGATGGACCTTCTGCTCTCTTCTAATTCTCTAGTCCCCTGACTCTATGGATTCATTGCTGTATGAGCAGAATTCCATAAGCGTAACCATTTCCCATGAACAGAAGTCATGTTTTTAGTTCCAGCTGGAAGAGAAGCACTGAATCAGTTGGATTTACCTACGTGCTCATTGACCGTGCCAGAGCTGATTCAGTGAGTCTACTCTAGTAGAGGCCAAGCACTGGGACTGTAAGCCGTGCCATTGTGCACAACTGTTCATCGGTGTCTTTAATGTTCCACTTGATTCACTGGGGGCAGAAACCATTGTGTGTCATTCCCCATTGCACAATGGGACAGTAAGCAGGCGCACGGATGATACACCGTTGTTGCATAACGCTTGCATTCAGAAGAAGCATTGTGGTACAACTAGCAGAATGTAGATTTGCACTGTACAAGCATAACATAGGATCTCACTCTCTAACTGGTTGCCTCCCGATGTTTATTTACCTATTCTTTTCCTGTCACTCAGGTTAAGCTGTATGCATGATTTATTAAATGCATGCCAGTCCAATGAGTTCCACACAATACAGAAAAGCTGGTAACCTGATCTGTTGGAAATGTATCTCTGTATAAAATGTTTATCCTGTTGATTCACTACCTCAACAGCTCTGGCCCAGCCAATGCATTACGGGAACGTCTCTCGTGGTTCCTCCATTATCATGTTTTGTTGGAAATGTCAGTCCACTATAACTGAGTTTCTCAAGTTGATTCGATTGTCTGATAGAGGAAAGCAGGGAAGGCTACATTTTTCAAGGGGAGGGCACATTCCCTGTATGTATCACAATGCAGAAAGCAGGGGGCCTTTGGAGAGGTTTTTGATTCCATGGATAGTTCAAAAGATGCTACCTCTTAAGAGAGAATATGGCGAATTCCACCTCTTGCCTGAATGACATATTAATTGAAGCACTTTTGTAGCAGCCATCCTTTCCTCCTTTCAGCAACAGGAGGTCCAGAGCTTTGCGAGGGCTACAAAATGGCAGCCAGACAACCCATATTGAATTTGTTGCTTCCACTTCCAGTGGTAGTAGTGAGAAACTTCAACACAACTGAAATTTTATTTCTTACTCGCCTCTTCCCAAGGCTCAAGGTGGGATACAACATAGATTAAAATAGAACTGAAAACACATAAAACCATTTAAAATACACTAGCTTAAAATTCAGAATTAAAAATTGACTGGGTAGGCCTGCCAGAAGAGATAGGTCTTTAGTACTTTTTAAAATTCAGGCAGCATCTTTTGTTGTCAAATCTCTCCCAGCAGTTGATTCCACAGTCAAGGAGCAGATGATGAGAAGGTCCCCTGGGTGACCATTGCCAGTCTAGTACTGGCCAGTTTAAGTAAAATGGCCTCCAGAGAACCTTAACATATAGGGTGGATTGTATGGGAGAAGGCGATCCTGCAGGTAACTTGGACCCTAACCTGAAAGAAAGAAGACCCTGAATTCTATTTGTTCTCCCAAAGAGAGTAGGCCCTTTGAATGAGTGGGATTTATGGGGTGTCAATTTATGGCAACCCTCTGAATGAGAGGTCTCCAAGGTCTCCAGGTATCACTCGCCCTTCTCAGGTCTTGCGAACTCAAGGAAGCCACACTTTTCTTGGTCAACCCATCACCCACCTGTGATGGCTGTCTTCCAGTTTCACCAGCTGGTGAGTCATCTTGTCTCACAACACATCCAAGGTACAACGGCCACAGTTTAGTCATTTTGGTTTCTAGTGAGAAGTCAGCTTTGATTTACTCTCAGACCATTTATTCAGCCCTGGACAAATCCTGTTTAATAACAGATCTTGTCTCCTGATAATAGAAATTTCTCATAACTGTCTGATTCGACTTAGGGTCACCATAAGATGGAAACGACAACGACAATGATGATGACAACAACATGACATTAACAGGGTTGGGGTCTAGGTCCACACATGGCACTAATGCTCAACTAAAAAATTACGGTTAGTATTCTACATCAGCTGGTTAGTTAAGCATCCTTAATTAAGAACCTCTTCTGGCCCGATCCCTCCACCAAACCCGATGGAATCATCGTTCACCAATGTTTCCGGTCCCTGGCAGAATGAACCTTCCTCTCCCCAAGAAACTGATGTCCAGTAAAACAGGCTGGGAGGGAAAGTTACAATGCTGGCAATAGTATCACAACCGTGACTAAATAGTGATCGTGAATACAGAACCATGACAGATGGATGAATGAGTCAGGACTGTGATGCTATTGCTATGATTGCACCCCCCTCCCAATCTAATTAACAGAGCATCAGTTGCATGGAGAGAATGGGGAACCATTCTGCCAGCGGTTGAAGCATGGGTGAGTGACATTTCCATCCATTTTGGATGGCGTCAGGACTAGAGAGGTGACTTAGTTGAGGATACTTAAGTCAGTAGCTGATACAGAACGCTGGCCGGGGTCCCCAAGTATACACAAAATTCAAGCTCATGGGTACCTTTAATAGGACTGCTAAAATGCTACAGGAATGACATGTGAGTGACTTACATCCTATTTTGTTATCAGTTGTCCTAATAAAGGTACTTGATTACTGTCGGACTGATTTCTCTCTTTTCTTTTCTTTTCTTTTCTTTTCTTTTCTTTTCTTTTTACCTCAACAATTTCTACAATTTTTCAGGGCATCCAAATATAGCTATTACTGACCAAAATCTTCCAGGCTTCCCTTAGGAAAATTTGTTAGCTACTACTACTGGGAAGTTAAATAAACAGTTGGCCCTCCGCATTTGCTAAGGTTAGAGGAACAGGACTCCTGCAGAAGTGGAAAAATTGCAAATACGAAAGTGTGTGTCTGTGGGAAGGGTGCCAAAGGGGCTGCTGGAGGAGAGGGCCAGCCAGGGTCCAAACCAGTCACACTTCCACACTAGCCTGTTATAGTGCGATGATTCCACTTTCAACATCCTCTGGAATCCTGGGATTCCCCAGGATTCCAGAGGATGTTGAAAGTGGAATCATCGCACTACACGCTAGTGCAGAAATGGCCCAGGTCAAGGAAAGGAGAGGGTAAGGAGGTGAGTTGGCACGGTGGTCCTATACCCCCTCTTACTCATCCACACATCTCCTTCCTTAGGTGTGTGGGGGGCATCAGGAGAAGGTCTGTCGTACTGAGAAAATGGGTGGTGAGCCATCCTTAGCTGGGCAGGCAGCGGCTGGTGGAGGAAGGACCACCGGGGGAAGTTTTTAAAGGGCTGCACAGCCTGATCAGAGCTGTTGAGAGGGAAGAGTCCCCAGAAAAGAAGGGTGGGGTGGGTGGGGGAGGAAGAGGTTGGAGAAACTTGCAAATGCTCATATCTGTGAAAGTCAAACTTGCAAACGTGGAGAGGGCTGACTGTATGTGCGTGTGTATATCCCAAGTGAAAATAACAGACGGTGCAAAGCTTGCTTGCTTGGCCTGACCTCTTCATTTGGAACCAGGAGTCCAGAGGAACAAAAAAATATCAGACTGTAACCAAAGGTTACAATAAATAAAATAAAGCAATCGCATCCCTTTTCTTAGTGGGTTTATTTATCATACATGTTATCTCCTTTGTTCACAGAACAGGTAAGTGTCCCAAATCCAGCTTTTCTTAAACTAGTCCATTTGCAGGATGTACAGTCTTGGAGATGGCAGACTTCTGCTTCTTCACTTGTACCCGGTCAACATCCTGGGAAGGACCTTCAGAAGCAGAGGAAAGAGAAAAAAAAATAGACTTGTTGGTCTTAGGTCCCTGCTTTAGCTTGAGCACTGGAGACTTTTTTCCCCTTCTGCAACCGCTACCAAGGTAGAATCGTGGAATCTTAAAGCTGGAAGGGGCCCCCAGAACTATCTCATCCATTCATCAGGCTGATAAACAGACTGAGAAGAAGTTGGGAAGAATTTTTCACTACATGACCATGGTGGCAAGAGTGCTGTATGCACAGAAATGGAAAAATGTGGCCAGTCCTTCACATTAAGACTGGCTGTTGAAGGTGCTGGATTTGGCAGAAATGGATAAATTAGCCAGGATCTTTGGATAAATTTAAAAATGATTGGGATAAATTGATTGTATATCTAAGGGGCTGTTGGGGGGGGGGAGGCAGTTACTGGTTTTGAAAGTTAAGCTTATAGTTATTAAATACTAGACAGTAGTGTGAAAATGATAGGACGCACTAAAAGATGTATATCTTGTAGATTATCGTCAAGCCAAAAAGCTGGTGAGTTGGAAGTCATTTATATGTATTTTTGGCCCCTTTTGAGTTTTGTTGTAGTTCAGTTTAATTTAGTACTTTATGTGTTTACTTACTATTTGTCTTTGTATTCCTCTGTATATACTAAATATATGTCAATAAAAATATTCTTTTCTTTTAAAAAAGATCTATCTAGTCCAAGCCCCTGCCGTGCAGAAAGATCCAACTACAACACTCCTAGAAAATGCCCATCCACCCTCTGTATAAAGACCTCCAAAGACAGAGAGACAACCACCAACCAAGCCAAGCTATGCCACTGCCAAACAGCTCTTACAGTAGAAAATTTTTTTCCTAGTGTTTAGACGGACTCTCCTGCTTTGAAATTTGAATCCATTGGTTCATGTTCCAGTTTCTGGAGCAGCAGAAAACAAGCTCGCTCCATTTAATTCATGGCTTCCCTTCAGACAATTAAAGGTAGCTATCATGTCACCTCTCTGTCTTCCCTTCTCCAGGCTAAACATGCCAGGCTCCTTCAGTCATTCCTCATAGGGCTGGGATTCCAGACCTTTGATCATTTTGGTATTCCTGCATGACAGGAGTTGGACTGGATGGCCCTTGCAGTTTCTTCCAGCAAGATGATTCTGTGATTCATAAAATCATACAATCACAGAATCCTCGATCTGGAAGAGACCCCAGGGGCAATCCAGTGCACACCACTGCCATGCAGGGACATGCATCAAAGCACTCCTGACAGATGGCCATCCAGCCTCTGCTTAAAAACCTCCAAAGAAGGAGGAGACTCCATCACACTCCATAGAGGCAGTATAATCCACTGCTGGACATCTCTGACCATCGGCAAGTTCTTCCTGAGGATCAGGTGGAACCTCCTTTCCTGCAGCT
Source organism: Iguana delicatissima (assembly GCA_948472985.1). Classification (NCBI taxonomy): domain Eukaryota; kingdom Metazoa; phylum Chordata; class Lepidosauria; order Squamata; family Iguanidae; genus Iguana; species Iguana delicatissima. The sequence goes on along the minus strand of CAOKZL010000302.1, from coordinate 1,853,876 downwards.
TGAATCCATTGCTCCTTGTCCTAGCCTCTGGAACAGCAGAAAACAAGCCCGCTCCGTCCCCCACATGATATCCCTTCAAATATTTAAACATGGCTATCATGTCCTCTCTTAACCTTCTCTTCTCCAGGTTGAACATGCCCAGCTCCCTAAGCCGCTCCTCATAGGGCTTCATGGCTTCCAGACCCTTCACTGACATGGAACGTTCAGAACATTTTTCAAGATGGTCGTGGTTTGAATCAAACAGGTCTGTGCTTCACCTGCAAAAAGTTTTGAGCAGCCGAGAACTTTTCCTTGGTCTCTTTCTCTCTACCTGAGTGTTATTCACTTGTGGTACTGAAAAATATGAAAAGAAAGAGAGACTGACTTCAGGTAAAGAGTCAAATTGACCCAGGTGAAGAAATTCCAAGTCTCTCATTTCAAAAAAGAGGAAGATGACAGCATGTGAGCTCACCAGAAGAGCAGGAGGCTCAGGGCTGACAGGGCCTGCTTTCTCCAATTTCCTCATGAGCATCTCCCCGTATTGCCACCTGCCAGCCTGCGAGGGATGTGGAAGACGGGGTGGAACAAATTGGAACCCCCAATTTCATCCTTTAACCTGGCAGGTTCTCAGTGAGGCCATGACAACCCTGCATGGCTCCCAAAATCAATTTTTTTTTGTGCCGACCGAGGCAAGTGTAGGCAATTTTGAAGGAAAAAGAACTTGAATCCAGACTTACAGGCTACAGGGAACCAGAAAAATTCTATGAATTCTAGCTATTTGTATTCCCATGGTGGCTAGTTATTTCCATGTCAGTGAGAATCTGATCCAGAGCAGTGGATCTGGTCTGGGGCTTAGTCTGAACTTTAAAGGAGGTGTTTAGTTTAGTGAATTCATTCCACCTAAAATAAGTTCCAAACTTTGGAGAGCCTCTGTGATAATGGGGCTTCCCATTATCTAGACTTAGCTAAAGGGGGATACTTCCCTCTTCAGGTAAACCAAAGGTTAATGAGGTGCTGGGATTAGATTACATTTTTAGTGTGGGTCAACATCACAGGTCACAGGGTGAGAACTGACCAATCAAAAAGGAAAGAGATGAGCATCTTCGGGATGCTTTGAGATGCTTCCAGGGAGAAGTTATAAAACTTCTGGGAGGCCATGTGGCCAGAGAGAGAACAAAGGGATACCTCCGAGAGATGGGATCCGTGCCAGTCGGCGGCGGCAGGCAAGCCCCGCTTCCTGGCCACAGTCCTCTCTTAGAACATCTAAGCCTATGAACGTCTGGGAGTACTAGAACCAGTTATCTAGTCGCGTCAGGGACTTTTCATTATTTTGGAGGCTGGCTGATCTAAAGAATGTACCTGTGCTTTTATATCTGTTTTTGTAACTACTTGTAATTTAAGCGTGCCTGGGAGGGGGGAGCCTCTCATGTGTATTGTTGTCTTGTTTATTTGCATGCCTTGAATAAATGCTCTGTTTCCTCTCCATTCCCACGCCATCCTTCGGCACACGCTAGATAGGACTTCTCTCACTCAGAAGGGGGGAGGTGAGAGGGAAGGAAAGGTCCTTAAATGCAGGGATTGGCAATCCACTGGGCAGGGTCCCACTGTACTGCTCAGAGATTCAGAATTCAGCGGGTGGTGGCAGCATAATTAATAACGCTGGAGGAATTACCAGCCTTTTTCGAGGATGAGAGTCAACCTTGGGAGGCTGGCATGAACTCCAGTATGCCAGCCTCTTTAAAACTTGGTTGAAACCCTGGAGTGGATTCACCGACCCACTGACCAGGGACACACCAACTGTCTTATGAAAAAAAAAATCCTCTCCAATCCTCCCTTTGTTTCATATTACTTTTAAGTTCTTTAGTGTTTAAACACTTCTGAAAGTAATGATTACCATCATTTGTTGCATTTTTTTTAAAAAAACAGTTCATTGTTGTCACTCATTGCAAAGTTAAACTTTGTTACACTACGCATACTATCACTTCTGTGCTTTTGTAACGTTTAGTTATTTTAATTTTTTTTAAAAAATAGATTGGTAAGAAAATGACATCCTCTCCAGGTGCCTTTAAAAATGTCTTAAAAGGCTCCTTTAACTGAAAATCTTACTCATTATATGAATAAAGAAGTTTCACTCTCATTTGCAACTTTAATTTTGAGACGGTGGCCATTTCCGCACTAGAGCGTTATAGTGCTATTATTCTACTTTCAATCCTGGGGTTTGCAGTTTAGGGAGGGGCCTCAAAGGCTCAAATCCTCAAAGGTCCCTCCCCAAACTGCAAACCCCAGGATTCCATAGGATGTTGAAAGTGGAATAATAGCACTATAACACCCTAGTGTGGAAATGGCCAGCAACTCACTCCAGGTAGCTGTGTAACCTGTAACTCATTGGCTGGAATCTTCTATCATTGTGTTATTTTTAAGTATACTTATCTATGTGGCAGAGGTGCTAAGAAATTCTGTTAGTGAATTGTGAAGATGTATAACAGGACTTTGGGAAGAGTGTCTTGATGTACATGCCCTAGCTTGTGCCCTGATGCGCATTAAGACAGAGGTGCAGGGAGACCTACGCACATCAGTTATGACGTGTATTTAAAAACTTGGTTTTGTGCAAAAAAAAATGCAGTTTTTCCTACAGAAAATTGTAATTTTGCACAAAATACAGTTTTCTGAACAAAATATGGTATTTTCTGTATAAAACATTGGCTTTTGTGGGAAAGAAAGGGAGTTTTCTTTGCAGAACCTTTCTTTTTGCAAATAAATAGATATCCCAAAGTGTGAAAAAAACCTCCTTTAAAAATAATTCAAACTCTTAATAATCTCATCAAGCAAAGACAAAATATTTGATACAAGCTGAACATGAGTCAGCAGTGTGACGCGGCAGCCAAGAAAGCCAACGCGATTCTTGGTTGCACGAATACGAGTATGATGCCTAGACTGAGGGTGGTAATGGTACCACTCTATTCTGCACTGGTTAGGCCTCATTTGGAAAACTGTGTCCAGTTCTGGGCACCTCAATTCAAGAAGGATATCTACAAGCTGGGACATGTCCAGAGGAGGGCGACCAAAATGGTGAAGGGTCTGGAAGTCATGAGGCCCTATGAAGAACGCCTTGGGGAGCTGGATATGTTTATTCTGCAGAAGAGAAGGTTAAGAGGGGACATGAGAGCCATGTTTAAATATTTGAAGGGATGTCATGTTGAGGAGGGAGTGGACTTGTTCTCTACCGCTCCAGAGACTAGGACAAGGAGCAATGGATCCAAGCTGCAGGAAAGGAGATTCCACCAGAACCTCAGGAAGAACTTCCTGACGGTCAGAGCTGTCCAGCAGTGGAATAGGCCGCCTCAATGGAGTGTGGTGGAGTCTCCTTCTTTGGAGGTTTTTAAGCAGAGGCTGGGTGGCCACGTGTTGGGAATGCTTTGATGGGTGTTCCTGCATGGCAGGCAGTTGGGCTGGATGGCTCCTGGGATCTCTTCCAACTTTACGATTCTACGATTCTACGATCTGCATGCAAAAATAAAAGAAGCAAAGGTTTACACCCCTGGTCTCAGTGTGGATCCACACTGAGACACCTCACCTGCTGCTCTCTTGCACCACAGCTCACACTTCTTCTTGGATGGAAACTGGTTGGCATTCCCGCCACAGCCTCCGAAGATGAATGGTCGGCAGTTGTTGGCTTCCTGGTGATAATACCAGAGCACTGTGTACTGTTTGCAGGAGCCCTCGTCCATTGGCAAGACACAAGGATCTGCAAGGGAACACAGCCCTTCCAAAATAATTCATGGATGCTGAGGATTTTGACATCACTTGTATTCTGTTACTGGAAAGGTAAGGGACAAACTGAACAAATTAGATTAGAAAGCCAAACAAATGAAACTGAGATGTTGTATATAGTGCCCCCAAACTCTCACAATGCCTTATAAAGGATGGCCAAGAATCTAGATCAGCTACCCAGGGCCTTTCTGCACTACACTGTTTTAGTTCTATTATTCCACTTTCAACCTCATGTGGAATTCTGAGGTTTGTCGTTTACTGAGGCCAAAGACCTCTCTGGCTGAGAAGTCTAAATGCCCCTCCCCAAACTGCAGACCCCAGGATTCCATAGGAGGTTGAAAGTGGAATAATAGCACTGTAACAGTATAGTGTGGAAAGGCCCTTAGTTAAGTCACTACCTTAGTTGCATAGCTGAGTAATATCTCCTGGCCTGACACCTTCAATCCTGCTTTAGCAAAGCAGCCTTTGCAAGCGATAGGGGTCTGTTATCTCGTTAACTTGGAGGCAGCAGACCGACATGTCCACTCCGCTCTCATGAGCATTCCCCCAGTCTCTGTTGTGGTCTCACTGGCCGCAGCCTACAGAAACCTGGGATTTATAGTGTGATGAGGCACCGGAGCCGTCTGGTGGGGAATTCAAAGTCCCTCACAAAACTACAAATCCCAGGATTCCACAGGATGGAGATGTAGCAGTTAAAATAATATCAGAATACTACAACTAAGTGGCGTGAGAGGAGAATCAAACAGAACGTTTGGCTGAGAACACTTAACTTTCTGCTTCAGTTTCTCTCAACAGTGGGAAAAAGGGCATAGAGTAGAAACAGCTTCCCTTCATGGATTAAAAAAAAAAGGGACCCTGGAATCCGGGGGTGGGACTCAAGCTCCCTCCAAGCCCCCTTCCACACTACACAGTGATAGCTCCATGACTCCATATAAATGGCCATGGATCCATCCTACGGAATTCTGGGACATGTAGTTTAGGCAAGGGCCTTTAGAATCAGCCAGAGAACTCCTGGGCCTCACTAAACTACCCCTCCAGAGTTCCACTGGATGTTGCCATAACTGTTAAAATGGAAGCATGGCGCTCTAATTGTTTAGTACGAGTGGGCTCTAGGCTAGCTGGGGCAGAGCTCCCCCGAAATGACACGACAAAATTGGGTCACCAAGACTCCCAGGCACTGGGTCTATCAAGGAGAAAGAAATATTACGGCAGCAATTGTCACCGAGCCTTCTCAGGAGTAACAAAGGCTGCCTGCAGTATATCCTGTGCATACTTACCTGTGGGTAAGCGCCACTGAGCACATGGAGGGCACTTCTAAGTACATGTTATGTTTGTTGAAGACTTCCTATTTAAAGATGTTTCAGTACTAGGGTGGGGGAAAGGAACTTGCCATTCCCCTGCAAGTACAGGTCGAGCCTCCCTTATCCAGCAATCCGAAATTCAAGAACCACCAAAACCCAAAACTCTTTGCTGCCAGCTGCCTGCTTCTACCTTTGAGGGCCATTTTCGCACTGGACTGTTATAGCGCGATGATTCCACTTTCAACCTCCTATGGAATCCTGGGGTTTGCAGTTTCGGGAGGGGCCAGCCGGCCCCTCCCGAAACTGCAAACCCCAGGATTCCATAGGAGGTTGAAAGTGGGATCATTGTGCTATAACAGGTTATGCAGAAATGGCCGAGGTATTGGTGGCCAGCGATGTAGATTCAAGTCAATAGACTCGGACTCAAGTCGGACTTAAGTCACTTCAGTGACTTGACTCGGCAAAAATTACACACTGACTCAACTTGGCTTGAGACTTGCAGATTTTTAGTGACTGACTTGCTGCCCTTGGTTCAGTAACATAACACATTCATCCAGAAACCTCATGACTTTGAACAACACTTCCATCTCCTTTTGCCCACTGGTTCCATGACAATCTGTCTCAAGCCCAAAGTGTGGGCGCCTTTCTCGGAGGGAACAGCAAATGGGCTAGGCAATGGGCTTGAGGCAGCCCCCCACCCATATATCAGAGGAGCCTTCTAATATGTTTCCTGAGAGCAGAAGACAAGTCTCACCCCCAGAGCGCAGGGTGCATTTCTCAGGGAGGAACAGCAAATGTGTCAGGCAACAGGCTTGAGGAGGAAGGATCCTTCCTTTTAAAGCTTTTGAATCGTCAGTAATGAGGAGTAAGATAGGATCCTACTCACCACTTCCGAAGCTGCAGACTCTTTTATGCCCATCGACACAAAAGTCTCCAGCTTGAGAAAGGGGAGTAGGAAGGATTCTGTTTCCCCTTCCAAAGCTGCAGATGGCAAAATTGCAAATGTGGAGTGCCAACTCTGCTTAATTTGTTAAAACTGACTTTATTCGACTTTGTCCAGAAATTCTGGACTACAGGTTGGGGTATAAAGTTGGCTCCCAGACGTGAGACTTGACTTGAAAGTATCTTGCAAGGACTTGAGACTGGACTTGAGACTTGAAGGTAGAGACTTGAGACTTGGAGTAAAAGACTTCAATACATCACTGGGGGTGGCTGTGCTCCCAGAACCTCCGTTTCTCTCTTTTTGCCACCAGCCTCTGGCTTCCACCTTTGAGGTGGTGGCCGAGGCCCTCCTGCTCATTTGTCTCTTAGATCTGAAGAGTGCCACAGCCACTGCCTTGAAGCCAGAAGTGGGTGGCAGGTGGTAAAATTAGAGACACTGTCAGTGTGGCTCCTGTCATAAGGTATTTGCTGGATGTGTATTAGAGTAGTTTGGGTAGCCAGCTTAGGCATTGCTAAAGTTAGTTAGAGCCCTACAAAGTATTGAATGCCAGTTTTTTGACTGCAGCAGTGCATCTGTTAGAAGCTTGCTTGTGTATTCCAACGTATCGAACGGCTAATTTCTGTAGTCACTCCCAACAGCCCACTGCTGCAATGTTATCTGGTAGAGGGGGAGAAGATCAGGGATGGGGAAAAGGAAAGCATCAAAAGGTGTTGTGAGAACTACAAATGCTTAGAGATAAGCGACAGGAAACATGTTCTTGCTTCAAGGATGAAAGAGGGATAAACAACTGAGAGTCTGGTAACTGTCATGTTGTAGGGTAATGTGTAACTGATGATCCTCTCCAGTCACAGCTTTATGTACCTAAATTGGTATGGGGATGTATAAAACCCATTAATGCCATATATGCTTCAGTCTCAGCAACTTTGGAAGAAGTATGCTGTGTTGCTTGCTTGTCAGAAATAAACACTGCTGCCTGTCTCAGAGTGGAGTTTGTGCATTGAGAGTTATCAAGGGCATGATAGTGACTGAAGATCCGTGAAACGGTTGGGGTTAAATTTACACAGAGTACTATGCTTGGATTCCCACCATCTCATAGATCGTCAGTCTCTCTTCCACCTTGAGTCTCATACACAACACAAGTAGTGAATGAACAAGATGCAAGGCTATTCTAAACAGGTACTGTATTCCAAAATCCCCAAAAATCCAAAATACAGAACCCTTCTAGTCCTAGGCATTTTGGATAAGGGAGGCTCCACTTGTACCTACAAGTAGGCAAAATTAATAGCAACCTGATTGCCCATGCTGAGCCTCTGAACAGTTCTGGAGGCCCTGAGAAGGACCCTTCCCCATCTTTTAGGACTGGCTAGGTTGGTTTTAAAGCATCTCTGCACCAGCTCGGATACTGAGGCCGCACGGCAAGTGACTCTCCTAAATGCCACTTAATTCCGTCTTTCCACTTCATAATGGACTTCAGGCCTCGGCGTCGCTCGCAGTGAGATGGACCCATTATCTGCTGATCCCTCAGAGCTGCCACTGCTAAAGCAAATGGAAACCGGCGGCTAATGAGGGCACACAAATAAATTACCTGCGATTTAAATATTGATCGTTTTACAGGGCTCGCATGATTTCTTTTTCCTTCTCCCCCACTCCCGCCCACCCTTTTGTCCTTCGTTGCACAAGAAGCTCTTGATAAAAATGTCACGGAAACCATCGCTGGGTGCCGGAAGGATCAGTGGCAATAAAAAGAAATCTTAATGGCTTTTAACAACTTTGGGAAAAAGGTCGGGTGTTAGTCAGAGAGAAAGAGAGATTGAGGTGGAAGCTTGGGCAGCCGCTGTGTTGGCAGGAGAATGGAAATGGATGTCAGAGCAGGGACTGAGAGGCTGGAAAGAGAAACAGGAGGACAGTGGGAGGAACATTTCCCTCCCCAGCATCTCCTCTAACTGTAGAGTCTTGTTAGATCTGCAGTTCATGCTGTTCACCAAGTGAGAGGTCTTTATAAGCTCTGCTACCATTCAAGAGAGTAGACGAATGCTGCAGATGAAAAAGGCCATTTCCGCACTAGACTGTTATCGCGCTATGATTCCACTTTCAACGTCCTATGGAATCCTGGGGTTTGCAGTTTCGGGAGGGGCTGCGTGGCCCTTCCCGAAACTGCAAACCCCAGAATTCCATAGGATGTTGAAAGTGGAATAATCGTGCTATAAGAGTGTAGTGCAGAAATGGCCTGTGTTCTGCTATAAAACATATTTAAACAAAAAGAGCAACATAATGCAGATGATTAGTTGAAACCTCAGAAAACAACGAGAACCCACAAGTGAACTGTGGTGCTTAGAAAGAAAAACAAAGAATATCCAGTACCACCAGTCCAACCATGGGAATGAAATGACTTTGTCAGAATCCCATCAAAGGGGCCATCTTTGCATCCAAAGAACCCCCAAGGGTCACAGAATTTCAGAGACGGGGTGCCATGACTGGAAAGGCCCTGTTTTGTGTATTATTCCTCACCTCAGGCGGCAGGAGCAGTGGAGAGTCACTCTCATTTGCTTAAAGGGAACAAACAAGAGTCTTGCTTAAAAGATTACCTGGCAGTGGTGGGACAGATTCTGTCAGAAGCAAATCTGCTTTGGTCCTGTTTTGCACATCATTGAAAAACTCTTGTTCTGTCAGAGCTTTGGGTAGCAGAGTCCTTTTCCCCCTTGGCTCAACATCTGCTAGATAATCGACACCTAGGTCTGCCAGTCTATGTGCCAAGTGGAAGTTTTTGCCTGCATGAAAGGAAAGTGAAATACAGAGAGAGAGGAAGAGAGAGTGGATGGATATTCACTCAATTTCTATCCAGAATTAAACATTAGGGTTTCCAGTTCAGGATCATCTTGAAACCCTGAGGCTTCTGGGCCAAAATCTGAGGCCTACAGATGGCCCCAGTGATGTCATTAAACATCACGTATGAAGTACAAACCACAGTTTACAGCTTATCATTCAAATACAACACATAAGCCATTTCTGCACTAGACTGTTATAGCGCTATAATTCCACTTGCAACATCCTATGGAATCCTGGGGTTTGCAGTTTTGGGAGGGGCTGGCCGGCACACGCATATACACACCCCATGTTCCCGTTTGGAAATGAAGACAGAAATTTTAGCTACAGGAACTGTTCTGAGATCAAGTTGAAATGAGAAAATTGTTCCTTCTTATCTACCTAGGAAGACAGGAATACAGAACGTTTAAGCTAGCCTACTTGCTTCTGGAGAATTTTCACCCTTGTCTCATGTTTGGAGATGACATCTGAAAACTGGAAGTTCAGGGCCAGGATGCCTCCATATTCCAAGTCACACATACGTGGTGAGCACATCAAGCCAGCTTTTACAGATGCTGAAAAGTGTTTGGCAGGTTTTGCGGCTTGAACATGGCCAGAGAAAGCAGGGGGAAATAAAAAAAGGAAGAATTGATTCTATTCTGCATTGGTTAGGCCTCATTTGGAATACTGTGTCCAGTTCTGGGCACCTCAATTCAAGAAGGATGTTGACAAGCTGGAACGTGTCCAGGGGAGGGTGACCAAAATGGTGAAGGGTCTGGAAGCCATGAAGCCCTATGAAGAACGGCTTAGGGAGCTGGGGATGTTTAGTGTGCAGAAGAGAAGGTTAGGAGGGGACATGACAGCCATGTTTAAATATTTGAAGGGATGTCAGGTTGAGGAGGGAACAGGCTCGTTCTCTACCGCTCCAGAGACTACGACAAGGAGCAATGGATTCAAGGTGCAGGAAAGGAGATTCCACTTGAACCTCAGGAAGAACTTCCTGATCGTCAGAGCTGTCCGGCAGTGGAATCTGCTGCCTCCATGGAGTGTGGTGGAGTCTCCTTCTTTGGAGGTTTTTAAGCAGAGGCTGGATGGCCGTCTGTTGGGAATGCTTTGATGCAGTGGTTCTCAACCTGTGGGTCCCCAGATGTTTGTAGACTTCAGCTCCCAGAAGTCCCAGCCACTATGGTCAATGCTCAGGGCTTCTGGGAGCTGAAGTCCACAAACATCTGGGGACCCACAGGTTGAGAACCACTGCTTTGATGGGTGTTCCTGCATAGCGGGGGTTGGACACGACGGCCCCTGGGGTCTCTTTCAGCGCTATGATTCTACGATGCTATGATTGCGTCAGCTGTCGAGAAGCGGTCATGGGCTAGAATCTTGTGGGTGGCCAGCTTGCGTGGTTGTACTTTTTGTAGGGTGACACAGCACTAGTGGGAGACGACAGAGAAGCCCAGCCAGCTCCAAGCATCCTGTTCCTCCAGCGCTTTCCTTCCTTCACAAGTGCTACAGTCATGGCCCTTTTTAACTCCTTCCGCCACTGCCTGTGTTGGTATAGTTATTCCACTGCAGTGCTCCCATAGGATTCTGGCGAGAGTGTGTAATTTTTATTGGGGCAATGTATAGAGTGTTCAGTATTAGTACTGCTTTTGAGATTGGGGAAGGCTCTTGCATGGGGACCAGGAGGAGATTTACCTCCAAGCTTCCCCTCCACAACAGGCCACACAGAGCAAGCCCAAATATCTCATTCTACTCTGCAGTCCCTCTCCAAGTGGTGGCAGAAGCCGGAATCTCCTCCGGTTCCTCCACTCTCTACCAGCTACAGAATGGACGTGGGCAGAGCTGCCAAGATGCGACAGTGTGTCTAAGTTTTTAAAATATAGTGATTTTCTTCATTTTTAGAGGGAAAGAGATATAGATATGTGTAAGACATTATTATATTAGTTTAGAATAAATATTAGTATGTAGTAACTACTAATATAGAATTTAAACTAATATGATGACTACTAAATATATTGTTGGCTGGAAGTCATTTTAATTTATGTATTTCAGTTTAGTTAGATTACGTTTTCTTAGTTAGATTTAGTCAGATCAAGTTTTTTTCTCTATTTTTCTTATTTTGATTTTATATATCTATATATCTATATTCTATTTAGAGTTTTAAGTTGTAGATCAGGATGTATTTAGTGGGTGTCATTACAGTCTTTATTTTTTTTCTTGCCTGTCTTTTATGTTATGATTCTATTTCTTGTTATATATTTTTATGTATTGTCTTAATAATTAAAAAAAATTGGGAAAAAAAAGACAAAACAGTATGTCCTGCGTGTGGTGATCGGTCCACATGTAGAATTCTTATGCTGCTGTGGGATCTTGCATTCTGCCCCACTGATCTGCCTTTTGCCCCACTAAATAATCATGGGACCCCTTGTATCATTATTTTACTACATACATGCTGCAGAGGGGAGCAATTTGAGGCTCTGCATTGTCCCACCAGAGCTATTTTGGCTCTGCCTTGGTCCACCAGAAGTAGCTGAGGATTCTCTGTCTGCTACTAGAACTTTGTAGCTTGATGCCCATCGAGAAGCATGTGAAATTAGAATTCCAGACTTATCTTTGGTGTAAATAAGCACTTGTATCAGTGGTACTCCTGTTTCCAACTCACCAGCACAAGCTGCAAGATAAGGAAGAGAGACAGATGTTAAGAATGGATCAGGATCCTGCTGGAGTCTTATGCATGTGTAAATTCCCCTAAGGAAGTGGTAGGATGCTTTTGCTGAATGGGCAATGGCTGCCTCTGGTGCTAGCTTGCAGAAGCAGATTTGTACCTGTGGTGTCATGGTGCATGGATGCAAGCTCCACCTTGGGTTGTGCATTCGGTGGCATGTTTGGCCTGGCATCCTGTTGGTGCCTTATCCACGACAAGTTTCCTTATGTGTGCAGTTATACTTTTTGGCCAACCCATAACATCCATATTCAGCTGAAGGTTATGAAAGCTTACACCACTCCCATGACGCATGAATTGTAAAGTCATGCATTGTGTGTCAATGCATAACATGCATCCACAGTGCATTGCACAATCCGGTAATGAGGAGGTGTAGCACAACTGAGCCTTAGCTGTGGGAGTAAAGTTATGCCATGTCTCCTTGATGCAGGATCTTGACCTTGATGTCCTGGCTCCATTGTGTACCACTGCGATTCAACACAAGGCAACACATTCAACACAACACAAGCACAGTTAATGTCTAAAATCCACATATCAAGATTTACGCTGTTCAACTTGTTGTTCTGTCTGTCTGTCTGTCTGTCTATCCATCTAGCCACATACCTATCTTCACAGCCCCACAAGGCAATCATGTAAAATCACAGCCACGGAATTCTATTAAAAGTCTTGGTGTAAAGAATTTCATGATTTTTTTGAACCAGAATCATGATTTTTTTCTTTTATTTCCTTCCCCTGTTTTCTGAAATAGCAACAGATTTGGTTAAATGTACTACCCAGATGTGCTTGTTCTAGATTTTTGGGGATCTCAGACTCTGCTGGGCATGGTACTCACACTGGGTACCCTTAAAATATGAACCCTTCCAACTGTTACCAACTAGTGAATAAAGACAGCACCTGAGCTCACCGTGTTACCTGTGGCTTGGAAGACTCTACCTGAGGAAAAAAGTGGAGATACCTTTCCAAGTGACCAGTGGATGGTTTGAATTTTTAAATTTTGGATCGTCTATATTTTCAAAGGCCATTGAAATATATAGACTGGATGAAACACATGGGGATCTTCTAAAACAGAAAAATGCAAAGCATCCACTGAGCACTTGGAGACATATCTCCCCCTTTTTATCCTTGTATCTGGAAGACCCTACACTGCCTTTCCACACTACACTGTCATAGTGCCATTATTCCACTTTCAACATCCTATGGAGTCCTGGGGTTTGCAGTTTAGGGAGGGGCCTTTAGAATTCTCAGCCAGAGAGCTCTTTGGCCTCAGGAAACTACAAACCCCAGAATTCCATAGGATGTTAAAAGTGGAATAATAGCACTATAACAGTGTAGTGCAGAAAGGTGTTGAGGGTGGGCAACGTGCAGCTCTAGGGCCACATGTGGCCCTAAGGCTCTCTCCTTGGTGCTCAGCCCCTTCAGGCTTCCTAAACTGCTTGTTTCCTGGCCAAAAATTGAATCACATCTCCTGGAAGGCTTCAGGAGCGGCAAACCACCTTTTAATGTAGCTCTTTGCACTATTGAACATAAAAACAACAACAACAACCACCAGTTTTCAAAAAACAGACGTGAATTTTCTCATTTTGTTTTTGCATTTTGGGATTTTGCGTGCAGGAGATCCAAGGAATAGAAATTTGGCATTATACCATTTAGATCCAATTGTCTGAAAGACCATCTTCTTCCACATAGACTGCCCTGGTCTTTACATTTGCCGGTGGTTGTCTGTTTACTATACCGCAGCCCAGCAGGGCTGATTTGACTGTGATGCAAAGCATGGCCTTCTTGGTTGTGGCATCTACAAAGTTCAGCTCCCAGAAGATCCTGGGAGTAATAAAACTGGCCTTGTACAATTCAGACCCCATTATCTGACAGACTACCTTCCTCCATACAGACTGCCCCAGTCCTCATATTTGGGATTGGGGTCTTACTTACTATATACTTCAGCCTAGTGAAGTTTGTTTTATTACCGCAGTGAAGAGCGGGGCTTTCTCTTCTGCAGCTTCTACCAGGCAGGATAATCTCTCCACTGGGATCAGATCAGGCAACATTGGCTCTCCTCACCAGTGGCGGAGCTTGGAGTGTGTGGAGCGGGGACAGCAGGGGGCGGGGCTATAGCGCAAGGGGCGTGGCCACTGTGCGTGGAGATGCGCCCAGGGTGCATGGGGAGCGTGGCCACAGGGTGCGAGGGGGCGTGGCCAGGGCTACAGATCAGGACGCCCCCAAAACATTGCCACCTGAGGCAAATCGCCCTGCCACTGTTTTGGATGAGCCCCATCTAATCAACAGGTAGGCTATGACCTGCCCTCGCCCACATTTGGAAGGTCTTTGAAGACTGACTGCTGACTAGGGCCGTTTCTGCACTGGCTGTTATAGTGCTATTATTATTATAGTGCCACACAGCCCAGTTCTTCAAGACCTAGGCCATTTCCGCACTAGCCTGTTACAGTGCTATTATTCCACTTTCAACGTCCTTTGAGGCCCCTTCCTAAACTGCAAACCCCAGGATTCCATAGGACGTTGAAAGTGGAATAATAGCACTATAGCAGGCTAGTACGGAAATGGCCTAGGTCTTGAAGAACTGGGCTGTACTGTCTGTGTTTTGCTCAGTTGTTATTTTTAATAGCTGTGCTTTTAAACAGGTTTTGATTTTAGGAATAGTTTAATGGTACTTTTGTATCTGGTCTATTTTTAGCTATGTTTCTTTCAACTGTTGTAATTTTCCTTGAGTCCCAAACTGGGAAAAATTTGGGATATAAATATCCTCCGCCTCCTCCATATCTACCCAAGGCTGTGATTTTGTGATTGGCTCTGGTTAACAGATGCTAACCCTCTTCCTGTCCATGCTGTTGGAAGTGACTGATTTATATTGCGTCAGACCACTGGTCCTTTCTGTCTCACCATAGCTACGGATTTTTCCCAGGACTACAGGCTGTCATTTTTTCTACTGGATATAAGCTGTAAGATTTTTCCAGTGCCTGGGACTTTCTGCTCTGCGAACCTTGTCTCATTATTTTGATCAGAGATAAGAATACCTGATCAGAGATAAGAGCTCAAATTCCCCTAAGCTGATTCTCATGTGTGCATGTTTCCACCTACTGGAGGGATGGCCCAAAAGGAGGGTCACTCAGGGAGAGCACACACAATCACTACTTATAGAAACTGTTTATTGAGAGAGTCACTATTTGCAAACTCTTCTTCTGTGTACTGGAGCATCAGAGACACTTGGACACAGCATGGAACTAAATTGCGAGACTCGCTGCTAGCATGCCACGGGGAAAGGAATGTGCAAATTGCGCCTCCCTAGGCAAAGCAGTGCCATCCACGACAAAGGTCATGGCTACAACAGGGACCTCGTGCCCAGCAACTGTTCTGATTCATCTACTTAGCAGGCTGGGCAAAACAGCCCCATTTGCAACTAATGGGGTGAAATTCGCTTTGCCAGGCGAGGCTGTGCCAGCATTCAAATTGATTTAATTTACAGTACAAAAGATTTGGGCGGTGTGTGTGTGTGTTTCCATGTCTCGCTGCTGGAGCTGGCTTTGACTTGCTTACCGTCTTGGTCCTTCATCTCCGTCCTGACGATGTCCTTCACTTCTTCTGCCTGTAGCCAGAAAACACACACACACACACAAAACAACCCCTTGAGGTCAGCATCCAGATAACAACTCTTGCCCTATCCAAAGTGCCCTGTTAGCCCCTATGGATGCCACATGTGCAGCTATTGGAGGGGATGGAAATGAAGGCATTACCCCCCAAATAAAAATTCTGCCTGTCCATGTAATTTTCCTCCAGTTCCCCAGATTTCTAGCATTGTCATCATTTAAAACTTCAGTTGTACATTTAGAAATTGGCATCCAAAAGAAAAGGGGCAGGCAAAGTCACTCAGGGAGTGCAAATACACCAAACAGAAGAATTCTAGCATCGAATGATTTTCAAGGTCTCAATCTGTACAGGGCTAGAAATTTGAGAGCTGGAGTAGTACTTTACTTGAGGGGGTCAGGGTTCTTATTTGGGGGGACAATGCCCCCATTCTTATCCCACTGTAGCTTCAACCCTAATGGATGCACAATACCAAAGGGCAAAACTCCATTCCGATTAGAACAAGGAAATATGCAGATGTCCCATTTTTTAAAAAAAAGGCTGAGAGGACTGTGGCTTATTTCTGCACCAATCCAAATTCAATTTCTAGCAACTGGGAAAAAGGAAAGCAGGGGTGGCTGGTGGCCTCCTTGACCTTGGGGCTGTGAATCTGTTCTGGCTTTTACTCTGTACCTGAAATAGATTCAGCAGAGTTATCAGAGCCTGAGAGGGAGAGAAGCACAACAAAACTCTGAACTGGGGTGGGCAAACTGCAACCCTTTTATACCTCATGGCCCTATCTCCAAATTGTATTAACCAACAGGATTTCAGCTCTTCTGATTATCATGGCCAAGTTTTAACAACTGCCCAGTGTCAAAACAAGGGTCATTTTATGTTCAGTGGGACATGCTAGCTAGTTTAGTCTTGCTTCCTCAAAGGCCCCTCCCTGAATTGCAAACTCCAGGATTCCATAGGCGGTTGAAAGTGGAATAATAGCACTGTAACAGTCTAGTGCAGAAATGGCTCAGTCTATCCACATGTAGTTTGGACTCCCTTTTTTTCTTCCTCTTTACCAAGGATCATCATCTTTTCTAACGGGTCACAGCATCTCCGGATGTGTCCGAAGTATGACAGTTCTCAGTTTAGTCATTCTGGCTTCCTGTTAGCAATTTGCTTATATGGTTCGGATATCTATTAAGAAAGGAGAGAGCTTGCGCCTGCACAGTTCAGTTTACTTTCTTTTGCTCTGGCCTATACAACATCAGGGTCCCGTCTTCCAGTTACCTTGCCCAGAGTTAGCAGGACGGCACTGCAGGCCAGCAGACACATTAGCCAGCCAAAGGGATTTGCAGCGCTGGTTCTAGGAAATCTGGGTCAAATGTGGCTTTCCGTAGCTGAGTAGAGCATTCAAGCCCTAGTCTCCTAAAGCCCTAGCACAGCCCTCAAACCATTATACCACGCTGGCTCTAATTGGCCAAATTTCTTTAGAAGAAGTTTGCCAATACTTTCCTCTTAGGCTGAGAGAGAGTGACTTGCCCAAGGTCATCCCATGAGTTTCCATGGCTGAGCAGAGATGTGAAGCCTGGTCTCCTTTAGTCAGAATACAGTCCTAACACCATGATGCGTTTCGGAGGCCTGATTTGACTACTTGCTGTGATGAACTATCACCTACTGAGCTGAAATGTTCCTCTCTGCTATTGATCAGCTTCTGCATTGATTTATAATCCACAAAGTTTTTCATACAGCAGTGATGCGTAGCAGTTTTCAGCATCAAGCCAAGTGTGATTGGGCCTGGGACTGTAGCCTCTCCCAGTTCAGAACAGGCTCCGGAGATCTTCACCAGAAGTTTTTGAAACATCCCCAGCCAATCAATAGTCAGTGTGAACTGGCACAACGCTAGTGTCATGAGCCAGGCTGAGCGTGCTGCCAATTCAGACTGGGACTCCGATTTAAACTTAGACTCCCAGCCGGGGGAGGATCCCTTGGAGCGGCCTTCGGGAGAGGGGGCTCCTTCGGAGGCTAGGGAGGAGTCTGCCAGCGACCCCACAGCTGTCCCGGGCATGGATCCCGAGCCAGTACCTGCAGCAGATGTTTGTGCTCCAGAGGCAGAGGCTAGTGCTTCTGACCCGACTGAGGCTGGTGTTTCTGGCCCCAGCGTTCCGTCAGAGGCGGCTGGAGAAGGGGGCGGTTTGGAGGTCTCAGCGGCTGCGGGAGAAGCGTCTGATGAACCGGCCCTGAAGTCTTGAGGGGCTCCAGCTGTGAGTTGGGCCAACGGACATTGGATCAGCCCCAGCTGGGCTAAAGACTGTGTATTCAAGGCAGACGCTGTTGGAGTTGGGCACGGGGCAACAACTGTCTACCAACCGGGAATTTGCGTCCTGTGTCATGGGCTTTCTGTTCCAGGCTAAACCTTGCTGTTTGAGTTTGCTGCCCCTAGGACTTGAATGTTTGTTTTGGTGACATAACCTCTTGCTTTATTTATTACTAAAGCCATAAACCCAGCTCCTGCCTCTGTGTCTGCTTAGCCGCCACCTGACATTGACAGATAGTATAATGTTCACAGCAGATCCATTCCTTGATCCAGGCCAGATTTTGTTAGAATATCCAAAACTACATATCACCTCAAGTTTTCTATTATGTGTCTGGAAGATTAGAACAGTTGGTCTGTGCCCTTGGAGGTGGAAGGAATGGCAAAACAATAGGATCTGCATCTTTTAAGTATCTGATGAGCTTGCATATTTACTTCTAAGAATGCCAAGCCTCTAAACACAACATTTCAGAAGTGAGCTTCTTTATTGTTTCTCAGGTAGGCTGAGCTAGGATAATTTCTCCAGCCTAGAAGCACCATTACAGCCCATCCATTTCCTCTCCTATAACAGGATTTTTTTCAGATAAATGTACTTCAGTAATCAGACTTGAGAATTAGGCTTGGATTTTATTTTCCAATGGTCAGTCACAAAACCAAACAGACTAAAATGCAAGATACAGAAGTGAGGAAAACCATATGCTATTGCAAAGAGACATCTTTCACACCTGGGGAAGATGAGTATATCATGTCATAAAAAAGTTTGAGCATATTATATAATTTGTAAATGTTCCTAATTTATTTCTAATAAAAGAAATCTGGGGAGCCTGTTAGACTGAAGCTCATTGGCCCCTTAGTATCTTCAAAGCCTGAGAGAGTTACTATTTTGGACCACAGCTTCCAGAATGACCTAGCCAATATGTCTAATGGGGATTGTAGTAATGCTCCTAAGTACCAGTTATCTTGTTGCTACGGTGACGGGGGCACATAATGGGACTGTTGTCTTTGTTTCCTGTTGTGATGTGTTTGCTTCCTCGGATGTTGATATGCAGTGCTCTTGGGCATCTCTCTCCATCACTTTTGTCTCACTATGTATTAGCCACTTCCTTGCCTTTCTGAATGGTCTACGCTACTTGAACCAGAATTCAGATTCTCCATTTACGAGATGGTATCCTGTTTCAAAGTGGACAAGAATCTATCTCTCCAGTTGACAGAGGCTGACCAGGGGAAAGCCAGGCCAGTTCCAAAATGATACCCAGCTCCACAGAAGTAGAAGCACAATTCAAACAGTCTGAAGTTAAATGAAGCCTACAATCCTGAGCCAAGTCTGGAAGAAGGGGTGGAAATGAGGCCAGTGCAAATCCTACAGCAGCACCTCTTAAAACAAGTGCTACTGGAACAATTTTTTTTAAAAAAGTTTTCTTTTGCGGGGCAGTGTTCTTACCCTGAGATCCCTCCTGTTGCCTTGAAGCCTGCAGGTTCTGCTCAGGCTCTGAGACCTGGGAGCCCCATCTGCCCTAGACGTTCACCTTGAAGAATTCTTTCCTATAGCCGCAATCAACGAATAACACACTTACTGAAAGTCCAGGATCTCCTTTCTCTCCTTTCCGGCCAGCAGGACCCTCTTCTCCCTGTTGAAACAACTTGGTTAATCACAAAGATACTTGGAGAGACAAGAAGGTGCCATACTCCCACTCTGAACCAGGGCCATTTCCGCACTAGCCGGTTCTAGCGCTGTGATTCCACTTTCAACATCCTATGGAATCCTGGGGTTTGCAGCTTCGGGAGGGGCCAGCCGGCCCTTCCCAAAGCTGCAAACCCTAGGATTCCATAGGATGTTGAAAGTGGAATCACAGTGCTAGAATAGGCTAGTGTGGAAGTGGGCCAGGTGTAATAGGGCCAGGCAAGCAGCAGCTGAAAGCCAATTCCAAAGGATTCCAGTGCTTTGTGTTTCTTTATCAATTCTGGGGTGTTCTAATGGTGTTTTTTTTTCCAAACTAGGGATTGTCTCACCCTCACAACAAGGAAGCACACAAATATTCTTCTTGCTATGTGCAGAATCAAACCCGGTCTCCAGGGTTGTGCTCCAGCACTCAAAACATTGCACCATGCTGGTCTTTGGGGGGATTCTCTACTCTGAAAAAATGTTTTTGTTGAACCCACTGATTTTTAGCTGGGAGAAACCCAACTGGGAATGATTTAAAATGCTGCTTTGGGGGCCTTTCCAACCCCAGAGAACAAGAAACACTCCCTAGCAGACCCCAAAAAAGTGACTTGCAGCCTCCCAAAATGGCAGCTGCAACAACATGCTGTGGCACACTGCAACTCTAAGTGGACCATGGTTGGCAACTCTTGGGGGTTGGGGGCTGCATTGGCCTCACAGGGGACTTTGGAGGTCTGCACTTAACTCCCCTGATCCCCCAATACCAAATTTGAATTTGGTTTTGTCCCCAAATACTCCCCACAATACAACAGAAGGCATTTTCAATGAGAAATGACCAACAAGAAGTGACCTGAAGCCATCTTATGGATCACTTCCTGTTGGAAAAAGGCCTGTCAACCTCAACTAGCCCACCATGGCCCCCAAAACCTGGCAAAATTTCCCCCCAAACTGCTTAGGGGTCATATGGGACCAATTTTTTCAATATTGGATGGGTGGAATGGAGGGCACAGACATGGGCCTGGAGAATTATTTGGCCGGAAGGCCTTACTTCCACTACTTTCCTGACTTTGGAAGTAAATGCCGTAACCCATGGTGGCTTCCACAACATGGTAGTTCCATTTGGCCAGTTCTGCTCACACCTAGAGATTTATCAAACCACATCCTCCCACCTTCAGGAAAAACTGAACCGTTGAAGAAAGACACAACAGACGGAGGAGAAGATTGTTCTGTCACTAATGCTAACCGGGTTTGTGAGCCTGAAAAATGGCAGTGCTTCCAAACATGATGCTCCAGAAGGCCTAAGAATGAATCACATACTGGCCAATTTTTTTCTTATTTAGGGCGCTCTGACGGCTGAAACAAATTGCATCAGGCACCGAGCATGAGGAAGGGGCATCCAAGTAAAGCTATTAAGGAGGGGAAAGGGAGGGAGGGAAGGGTGACTACCCATGGGAAAAGGGAACAAAGCTGTGACTCAGGATTAGCCGGCAATGCCACTCAGATGCGGAATCGTTGTCTGGCTGGGAGAGATGAATGGAGACCGACTGGGGGCAACGCAGAGCGCTCAGGCCGTGGAAGAGGGGGAAATGAGTTCACGTCTAGGGCCTCCATGCATTTACTGAGGCAGCAGACAGATCTTTAGAAGTTACAGCCAAGCTTTTGTCTGTGGCAAGGATGGACAAAGTACAGCCCTGGGCTGTCCTTGTGGCCCTTGCTTCCTTCGGACTTGGCTTTCTTTGCCTCTCTCCAAAGACGAACTGCCTCTTCTGGAAGCAACCGTTCACACTGTACAATTAGAACGCTTTGATACCACTTTAGCTGCCATGGCTGCATGCTACGGAATCCTGGGATTTGTAGCTTGGAGAGGTACTAGAGCTCTCTGCCAGAGGATTCCAAATACCAGATGAAAGTAATCTCCCCTCATTGACAGCATCTCTCTCTGCGGTTTTGGTTGAACCTATGGTCTAAAAACTTCTGCCGCTGTCCATCCCTGTGATAGGCAATCTGAATCTAGCTCTGTACTGATGTCCCTTCCCCTGTCCTCAGCTTCAGAGAACTGAGATCTGGCTCAGCAGGTCTAACTGATCACCAAAGCAAGACCAAGGGCTGGCTCCTCACCTTTCCCCCTTTGTTGCCAGGAGTCCCTGGGGCTCCCCGGAGACACAGCTGTTGCCTTCCTCTTCTGCCTCGTTCACCCTGGAAAGAAAAAGAGAAAAATACAAGCCCCTGAGGTCTCCTTGGGACACAGCCCAAACGTCAGATGCAGCCGTACCACTGGCTGTATGCATTCCCTCTGATCATGAATGTCCAAATCTATTATTATTATTGTTGTAGTAGTAGTAGTTACCATTGTTTATGGATATAAAGCCTCCCGCATGGCATGGCCCTTAGCAAGTAAAACCACCAAAAAACAATGAGTTTTTCCAAAAGTGTACAATCTAAAATGTACGTACAGTTGGCCCTCCACATTTGCTAGGGTTAGGGGCACAGGATGCTCACAAAAGTGGAAAAATCACAAATATCAAAATGTGTCTGTGTGTGTCTATGGGAAGGAAGCTGAGGTCCACTGGGGAGAGTGGGCACCCAGCGCCCAAACCATGGCCATTTCTGCACTGGACTGTTATTGCGCTATTATTCCACCTGCAACATCCTATGGAATCCTGGGGTTTGCAGTTACAGGAGGGGCTGGCTGGCCCCTCCCAAAACTGCAAACCCCAGGATTCCATAGGAAGTTGAAAGTGGAATCATCGCGCTATAACAGGCTTGTGCGGAAATGGCCCAGGAGTGGTCATGCCCAGACTCAGTGCAGTGTAGTGGCTCGAACGATGGACTACAACTCTGGAGACAGGGTTTGCATTCCCACTCAGTCATGGAAATGCACTGTATGGCCTTGGGCAAGTCACTGTCATGTGCTGGCCAACTACTTCCCCCAAGAAATACTCAGTTTAGCAGCAGTGCTTTACCGAGGTACAGCTAATGGCATAGCAGCTTGAAAAGTTGCTAAGACAGAGATACATTCGCTAGCAATCAGGTTATACAGGAGCATATACTATTGTGTGTAAACAGCTTCAGTTGGGGGGCCATAAGTGTAATCCCATTTCCCAAACCTCAAACAGTTCCTAGGCACGGCAGATGTTTACATACTTTGATTCCTGAGTGCCTAAAATCTTCCCAGGTTCCTTATCTGCCCTTCTGGTTGTTTTTACAATGCCTTCTTGGGACGGCACATTCTCTGTCCTTAATGTTTCCGTTTTTACTGACCAGATGCCCCTGGGTATTACAACTTCACACCTGAAGCCTTCGATCCCAAAGCTGGATCTTCCCCACCATTGAAATGCAACACATTATTGCAGGCTTATGGATAGTCAACACATGGTTACAAGCAGTAATTAGCATTTGTTGCATCGTGACTACAAAGTGATGTATTGCTAAAGCCTATCTGAGCAGAAGGGCAAAATACTTTCATGACAGGGCCAAGTCCCTGATAGTCATGCTCTCTCAGCCTCAGAAGAAGGGAAGGCAACCCTCCTCTGAAAAAATCTTGCCAAAAAAATCTTGCGAAACGTTCGCCTTAGGATTGCCCTAAATTGGAAGTGACTTGAAAGCACACAACTACAAGTGGCCACGCAGCTGAATGACGGCTTCCATCTTCCCCCAGCTGTGGGGCTTACATATTTGGATAGATCCTTGCCACCAGATATGCATATATGAAAGACCGCCATCCACTTGCCTTTGTTTTGACACTTGGGATGACAAGAGCCACCCAAAGGCTTTTCCCTGTGGCGCAGATGAGGCACTTCGATATCCTACAGAGGAGGAAAAGATGCTTCTTTTCAGTCCTTCTGCTTCCCACCACTAGATCAGAAAACTGAAGAAGTCTCTTTGTCCTTTGATGGCTGCAGTTTCCTCTATATAGACTCTTTCATAATTTAGGGTGCAGACTGAGAAGATGAGAGCGGAGGAGGTAGGGAAAGCTCTTCATGTTCTCTTGCTCATCAAGACCACAGCAGACATGGTTAATGACTGCTTTGAGGGCTCTTGCAGGGTGCCTCCCTCCTGCCATTCATATAAAAGTTCTAACCTCTTTAAGCATGCATGAACGCCGAGCGTTCTCCCACTCTCTTGTCAGTTCATTCCTGCTCTTCTGTAATTTATTCTTCGAACGGTACATTTGGTAAGACTTGTTCTGAGGAGGATTTGCCACTGTCTTCCCCTGAGGCTGAGAGAATGTGGCTTGTCCAACGTCCCCCAGTGGGTCTCCACAGCTGAGCAGGGATTTGAACCCTGGTCCTCCAGTGTCCCAGTCCAAAACTCAAACCACGACCCTGCGCTGGCTCCCTGAGCCTGTACCTTCTCTTAAAGAAAAGTTAGTTGGTGATGGGCCAAAAATAACCATTTTCCGCACTGGACTGTTATAGTGCTATTATTCCATTTTCTACATCGTTTGGAACCCTGGGGTTTGCAGTTTAGGGCCCCTCCCTAAACTGCAAACCCCAGGATTCCATAGGATGTTGAAAGTGGAATAATAGCACTATAACATTCTAGTGTGGAAATGGCCTAAGGCCTCTTCTGACCCCCTGTTTCAGCAACAGATAAATGCTAGCCCTTACCTGTGGCCCCGGCTCTCCTGGTGGCCCTTGTGGGCCAGGTGGGCCAGCAGCACCCACCTTGCCAGGTAGGCCAATCTGTCCTTTAAAGCCACCCAAACCAGGCACTCCCTTGGAACCCTACAAGATTCAAAAAAAGAGATTTTCTATTAAGAAGCCACGAAGACAGTATGCTTAAATACTTTAAGAGCTGTCACAAAGAAGAAGGTCACATCTTTGTTCTCTGCTATTTCTCAGAGCATGGAGAATCCAGTGGGTTTAAATTCAGCAGGTTTAAATTCTGGGGGTAGGGAGGGGAGCTGAGGGGCCCCTTAACCTGTTTCTTAAAGGTAAGATTGAAGTTCAGCTGTTAATTTACGGAGGCATTTCCACTCCCCAGTTTTACGAAAATTATTAGCCAAACACTTTGGCCAGCACTGGGAATGTGAAAATCTCTCAAGTCTCAATTTTGCTAAAATTCTCCAAACCATTACTGTATTTTCATTTCACCCTTGTTTCACAAAGCTGTTGTATTTTAATTCTCCCACTGAAATCTGTACACATTTTACAATGTACTTTTCCCTGATTGGTGCATTAATATCTATGGTTCACCTAATTTCCACAATCCCCCCCCATGACAAACATTTTTTTGCCATTATAGCAATAACTGTTAGCAGTTACATTTCTATGCCACTTATCAGTGCTAAGCACTCTCTAAGCAGTTTACAATGTTGTAAGCTAATTGCTCCCAACAAGCTGGGTACTCATTTCACTGACCTACGGAAAGATGGAAGGTTGAGTCAACCTGGAGCCCGGCAGGATTGAACTCGCAATGTTGTGGCTGCAGTACCCGGTATTTAACCACTGCACCACCAGGGCACTTTTGCATTTTAGAACTGGCTGGCGTACTGTTAGTGGAGCATGCAGCTTTATACCTATGTATGTCTTGTTTTGGTTGTTGTGGAGCTTGGTATCCTTTTCCTCTCTCTGCAATAACTAACCCCTCAACTTACCACAGAATTGCTGCAAGTCCCCCACTCTGCCTGCTGGAGACTCTCCACAGTTTCTGCTACCCACAGTCAATCTCTTCCCTCACAGAGTCACCTTCCTGCCTCACACTCTTTGCCCCCATCTGTCCATCAGCATCCAGGTTATGGTGCCCATGCAACCCGTTCCAGGTTCTGCCACCTTCATCTTGCCTACTTGCCTGCCTGCTCTCTTTAACCACCACTCTGCCAACACCACCACGGGAAATGGCTCTGGTGTTGTATGAAGCTTCTCTGTGGCACAGGTGTATCTAGAGCGGGGCAACTGGGATGCGTGCCCTGGGCGCCAATGCCGAGGAGAGTGCAAAAAAGCTGAAAACCCTCAACCTTCCTGCCCAGGCCTGGCCCCCACCCCTTCTGTGGTCCTTCCTGGCCCAGCGCAGGGGTGGTGGTGGTGGTGGCAGCAGCAGTCTACCCACCGCCACTTCTAACTGGAAGATGAGTGCAGAACACAGCAGAGGGTAAGCCGTGGCACTAGAATAACTAGGAGGGAAGGAGGAAACTAATTAAGTAAATTGGAGAGTCTTTGCAAACTGCAAGAACAAATCAGTCCTTGGAAACTGCAACAAGCTGTTGCCCTCCTAGCTGAGCTGGGAATTTGCATCCTCTTTGAGCTGAGCCCTTCAAAAGTGGAGGATGTGCACACTCACCTTCCACCTGAAGATGACCCAGGAAAACTGGAGACCCAGAGTCAAGCCCTGAGATGTGGACACCCTAATTTCCACTCTCATGACAGCATTTATTCGTATTTTCACAAAGTGAAGATTGAGTTTTGCCTGGCTCAACATCTTCTTTGTCAGGCTGAATCAGCTATGCTCCCCTAAGTGTGTTCCTTTTCTTGCCTCTATAAATAGGAGGCAATCCATCTAAACTCAGAGAGAAGCTTGGGTGTTAAAAAGGTGTTGATGCTGCCCAAGAACTCTTCCAGGGAAGGAAGATGAATTGTTTAACAGAGCGAGTTATCCGGCACCAGCTGATTAAGGTGGGAGATCCTCGTGATGACTGATGAGATGAATTCCCCGTGTCTGACAGTCTGGCTTTCCTATTTCGTACAAGTGACCCCCAGTGACTGAACATGTAATTATTCCAAGAGAAGAGGCAGTGCGAACAGAGCAATTTGAAAAGTGGAATGACTAGAACAATTAGAAGAAGTCAGAAGAGGCCGGACTTCTTTGCTTCTTACCTACTAGCTCATTTGATCCTTTGGGACAAGAGTCCATTTCATTTCCCCCACTGAATATCCAGATTCACAAGCTCTAAACAATTAGGGATTGGGTTATTTCAAGGACTGCCTGCTCCAGCCAGAGATCACAAAAGTTAAGTTTTTGAAACACGACTCCCAGAATCCTCAAACTAGCATTGCTCCATCATTATTCTCTCTACCCATTCATTCACCGGCTACTGTTCATGCTGGAAGGTCAGTTCATACGAGTGCAGGATGGATTCTTGTTAGCTGTGCTACCCACACTCTGGAACTCCCCAATACAGGAGATTCATTTGACCACAGATACGAATGGTCATTGTTCTGTATTCACAGTCGCTACTTAGTCATGATCATGGCACTGTTGCCATGATTGTAATTCCCCCGCAACCTACTTTAATGGTCATTAGCTACAGGGAGACAAGGTCTGTTCTGCAGGCAATTGGAATATGGATGAATGACATTTCTGTCACTTTTGGGATTATGAGGCCAGGAGAAGTTCTATCCCTGGGTTCCTGTCACTCACCCTGCCCTTTCCCTGCACTTAATCCCTTCCTGGATTGGGTATTCAGAACTCAAGGTGACCCCCATTGTGGACCAGTGGTTCAGGGGGTTTTGATGTAGTAAGCATGACCAGGCCCTCCACTGAACTTAATACAAACAGACAGAAACAGTGGTAAAAACAAACAAGACCCAGGAAAATAAAACACTATTCACTCCTGAATCATCTACAGCTCCCCAAAACCATAGTCAGTCCTTTCCTCTGTCTCACTCTCCTGTCTCTATTCCGTCTGTTCCTTTCTCTCTGAAATCTGTTTCCTGTCTCTGTGCCAGCTTTTCCCTCTCTGCCTTCTGACAGCGACAAACCTCAGTTTTATAACATTTCCCCCGCACAGGCCCCTCCCCTTCACAGCATTCCCTGAGGTGTGATTGGCTGCCTTCAGCCAGGCTTGCCCAGCTCCTCTTTCACAAGAAGTTATTTTGGTTAAGTATACTTAGCTGTCAACTTAGTAAGGTCGTGTCACGAATTGCGAAAGGCTCTCTACTCAGTGCCGACTTCTGCCCTTGAATAGGAGATAGGAACTTCCCAAATTCCCTTAATTAAACACTGCCATCACCCACTGGATTACCCCTTATTTTAGCAGCACAGTGGGACACTGCCAGGGAGCCACCAATCTCTAAGCTTAGAGATCCTTTTCCTCACCCCACCCCCTCTGGGCAACAGAAATCCTATCCATGCACGTCGCCGAGAAACACGTGGGAATGGAGAGGAAGCAGGGAGTTCTTTACCGGAAGCATTTATTCTAAGAACAGACAATATAGGTAATAGAGATATCACTATACATGAGAGGCCACTTCCTTTCAGGTTCACTTGATAGTCACAAGTACAGATAGTCTGTGGCGGAGCTTGGAGTGTGTGTGTGGGGGCATGAGGGGGTGGGGCTACGGTACGAGGGTGTGGCCACTGTACGCAGGGGCGTGGCTGTGGTACGCGGGGGCCTGGTCATGGCACACAGGGGCGTGGCTACCGGCAGGGATGCCCCAAAAACATTGCTGCCTGGGGCGAATGGCCTTCCCCGTCCCCACGTCCCTACGCAACTGCAGATAGTTTCCTCAGATCAGCCAAAGCTTTCAAAAGAGCAGAACTCCTAACGTGACTAACTAAGCTACTCACATCGGTGGTCAGTTTCTAAGATGGTGTGCCGAGGCAGAGCCGGGAGGAGACGCCTAGCTTGGCCTGCCTGCAACCGGCATTATGGCCCCTCTGGCTGATGTCTTGGGTGTTCTCCTTTGTTCTTCTCTCTCCTTGTGGTCTCTTATAAAACTTCACAGAAACATCTTGAAGATTCTCACTTTTCTTCCCCTGACCGGACAACTCTCTCCCGTGACCTGTGAGGCTGACCCTCAATATCTGTAACCTAACCCTAGCAGTTCATTAACCCTTTGTATGCCCGAAAGGAGAACTATCTCCCTTCAGCTCTGTTACCCGGATCATGAGAAAATCCCATGATCACAGTATGCTTAGCAAGTACCTGATAGAGAATACTGGCCTTAATTATTTATTTGTTGAGCTGTGATTGTGTAAAAGGGCAAACTGCTGAATGACAAAACAAAAACAAAACAAAAACAAAAGAACCACCTTGTTATTACATTTTTGAAACAAGTTTTTAAGAAGTTGGCAGCTGCAGTGGGGAAGGGATGGGACCCTATGAGATCCCTGCAGGGCCAGTATAGCTTTCTTGATCTCTGCAAATTGCAAGTTACCCACACCAGCTTAAAGAGAACCTCTTTCAGAGAGACCCTATTCCTTTTACTGCCTCATGAAATAAGTTTACTTTCCTGAGTCCTACAGGAAAAAGAATCCCTGTGACACAAGCTACAATTTGGTCCATTATTTGTTCCATGCTACCTGAAATTTAAATTCTCAACAGTTTATACATTAGTAGATTGCATTGCAGAACTGGATTGGTTTTTTCCTTCTTCCACTACTGCATTACAGACAAGTGGCAAGAACAATTTCATTTCATCTCCCCGGTGGTGAATCAGTCTCTTATTTTCATAAATGTCCAAGCTCTCTTTCCTTCCACTTACAGTATTTTACTGTTTCAGTCTGCAGTGTTCTTCTGCCACCCCTGTACTCATGACCAAATGAGAGGTAACACTATTTTTCTCTATTTTTTCCTGTTTCTTTGCGGTTGTCGTTTTTTTTTTTTTTTAAAAAAACCAAATAGCATTGGAAGTCAGGACATGGAGAAGAGCAAGTTGGAATGGGATCTCAGCATGAGTGGAGGGAGGGCTTTAATCCTTTGGCCTCAATTTTGGTTTAAATGAAATTGGGTGCCTTCATACGTGCTGTTTGTAAGGAGAGTTTTATTGGTCTTCAGTGCTGCCAAATCAGCTTCAATTTATAGCAATCTTGTCACAGGCCATTTCTGCACTACACTCTTATAGCACGATTATTCCACTTTCAACCTCCTATGGAATCCTGGGGTTTGCAGTTTAGGGAGGGGCCAGCCAGCCCATCCCTAAACTGCAGACCTCAGGATTCCATAGGAGGTGGGAAGTGGAATAATCTTTGCCATAAGAGTGTAGTGCAGATGGCCATAGAATCATAGAACTACAAAGCTGGAAGAGGCCCCAAAGACCATCCAGTCCAACCCCATTCTGTCATGCAGGAAGACGCCATCAAAACATTCCTGACAGATGGCCATCCAGCCTCTGCTTAAAAACCTCCAAAGAAGGAGATTCCACCACACTCCCAGGCAGCAGCATATTCCATTGTCAAACTGCTGTTAGCACCAGGAAGTTCTTCCTAATATTTAATCTCTTTTCCTGTAGTTTGAAGGAATTGCTCCATTGAATCCCTTGATTTCTAAAACACACGGCTTTTAACTGCCCTGCTCAGGTCTTGCAAACTCAGGGCCATGGCTTTCTTCACTGAGGCCATTTCCGCACTAGACTGTTATAGTGTTATTATTCCGCTTTCAACATCCTATGGAATCTTGGGGTTTGCAGTTTAGAGAGGGGCCTTTGGGGGTTGTTTCATGGGGGCCTTTGAGGCCCGTCCCTAAACTGCAAACCCCAAGATTCCACAGAATATTGAAAGCGGAATAATAGCACTATAATAGTCTAGTGTAGAAATGGCCTGAGTCAATCTTTCTGTTAAGTGGCCTCTCTTATTACTGCCTTAGACTTTGCTATGTGTAGAGTAGAACAGAATCTTAATTACGGTCATAGACCAGCACAGGTAAAAAGGGGGTACAGAAAGGGATAAAACCACAGGTTAAAAGCAGGTTAAAAGCAGGTTAAAGACAGGTTAAAGACAGCATTGAAATTCTCCTTCAGGTTGCACAGCCCCCATATAACAAGACAAGCTTGGAGCTAGTCTATTGCGGAAGTCATTGCCTGACGAATTTTAACCATCGCTGCACAGAATCTGGTAGCCTTATATGTTGTATGGGGGTTGGTGTCTGAAAGTAGCACAGATGTGTAGAATTCTCCAGTGCGTCCTTAGTATTTATGCAAGAGAGGGGAGATAAGGCTGAGGTGGATGTCCCTGTAGTACAAGCACTGGACAAGGACATAGAATCATAGAATTATAGAAATGTAGAGTTGGAAGAGACCACAAGGGCCATCCAGTCCAACCCCCTGCCATGCAGGAAAACCCTCAAAGCACTCCCGACAAGTGGCCATCCAGCCTCCGCTTAAAAACCTCCAAAGAAGGAGACTCCACCACACTCTGTCTGCCTGACAGCCCTGACTGTCAGGAAATTCCTCCTGAGGTTCAGGTGGAATCTCCCCTCCTGCAGCTTGCATCCATTGCTCCTTGTCCTTGTCTCAAGAGCAGGAGAAAACAAGCCCACTCCCTCCTCGACATGACATCCCTTCAAATATTTAAACATGGCTATCATGTCCCCTCTCAACCTTCTCTTTTTGCAGACTTAAACATACCCAGCTCTCTAAGTCTGTCCTCATAGGGCATGGCTTCCAGGCCCCTCACCATTCTGGTTGCCCTCCTCTGGACCTGCTCCAGCTTATCCCCTATCCTTCTTGAATTGGGGTGCCCAAACTGGACACAGTATTCAAGATGAGGTCTAACCAATGCAGAATAGAGTGGTACCAATACCTCCCTCGATCTAGACACCATACTCCTATTGATGCAACCAAGAATTGCGTTGGCCTTCTTGGCTGCCGCATCACACTGCTGACTCATGTTCAGCTTGTGGTCTATGAAGACTCCTAGATCCCTTTCACACGTACTGTTAGCCAGCCACGTGTCCCCCATCCTATATTTCTGCATACCATTTTTTCTGCCTAAGTGTAGGACCTTACATTTCTCTCTGTTGAAGTTCATTTTGTTAGCCTTGGCCCAGCTCTCCAATCTGTCCAGGTCCTTTTGAATTTTGATCCTGTCATCAGGCGTATTAGCAACCCCTCCCAATTTGGTGTCATCTGCAAATTTGATCAGCGTGCTCTCTATTCCTTCATCCAAGTCATTAATGAAGATATTGAACAGCACCGGGCCCAGGACAGAACCCTGTGGCACCCCACTAGTCACTTCTCTCCAGGATGAGAATCTGCCATTGGTGACCACCCTTTGGGTACGGTCAGTCAACCAGTTACAAATCCACCTGACAGTAGCCCTGTCCAGCCCACATCTTACTAGCTTCTTTGCAAGAATGTCATGGGGAACTTTGTCAAAGGCCTTACTGAAATCAAGATATACTATGTCCACAGCATTCCCTTCATCTATCAAGCAAGTAACTCTATCATAAAAAGAGATAAGATTAGTCTGGCATGACCTGTTTTTGAGAAATCCATGTTGACTTTTCGTAATTACGGCATTGTTTTCTAAGTAATTAGAAACTGACTGTTTGATGATCCGCTCCAGGATCTTTCCAGGTACTGATGTCAGGCTGACTGGGCGATAATTATTTGGGTCCTCTTTTTTCCCTTCTTGAAGATGGGGACAACATTTGCCCTCCTCCAGTCTGCCGGAACTTCTCCGGTCCGCCAAGAGTTTTCAAAGATTATAGCAAGAGGTTCCGCAATGACCTCTGCTAGTTCTTTTAAAATCCTAGGATGCAATTCATCTGGCCCTGGAGACTTGAATTCATCCAGTGTGGCCAGGTATTCCTGTACTGCCTCTCTATCTATTCTGTGCTGCATTTCCCCCACTTCCTCACCTGCTCCCCAACCGCCAGGTTGAGTGTTTTTATCCTTTTGGGAAAAAACACAGGCGAAGAAGGTGTTGAGGAGTTCTGCCTTTTTCTTCCTCCTGTTATTAATTCACCATCTTCCTTGCGCAGTGACCCTATTGTCTCCTTCTTTTTCCTTTTGCTGCGGACGTATTTAATAAAGCCCTTTTTATTGTTTTTAATGTCTCTGGCCAGCCTAAGTTCGATCTGTGCTTTAGCCTTTCTGACCTTCTCCCTACATCTCCTGGCTACTTGCTCATAATCTTCTTTGGTGATTTCCCCCTTCTTCCATTTCCTGTACGTTTCTCTTAACACTTAGCTCAGCTGAGAGCTCTTTAGTCAACCATTCCGGTTTGTTCGGATGCCTTCCATTTTTCCTCCTTAATGGCACAGTTTTAGCCTGTGCCTTCAGTACCTCCCTTTTAAAGAACTCCCATGCATCCTGAACTCCTTTCTCATTGACTATTCTTGACCACGGGATTTCAGCCAGCAGCTCCTTCAGTTTACAGAAGTCTGCTTTTTTAAAATCTAAGACGAATGCCTGGCTACACTTGCCTTCTCTTCCCCACTGAATGCCAAATTCTAATAGGGCATGGTCACTCTCTCCTAAAGATCCAACCAGTTCTACGTCATTAACAAGGTCTTCCCTGTTGGTCAGGATCAGATCCAGAATATTTGATCCCCTTGTCGCCTCTTCCACCTTCTGGACCATGAAATTGTCTGCAAGACAAGCAAGAAACTTGCTGGACCTTGCCGCCTGTGCAGAGTTTGACTGCCAACATATATCCGGGTAGTTGAAATCTCCCATTATTACTGTATCTCTCCTTTTTGAATGTGCAGTCATTTGGTCTATGAAAGCGCCATCGAGGTCCTCAGTCTGGCCTGGAGGTCTGTAGTAAACCCCCACTATAATATCCCTATTGTTTCTCGCTCCCTTAATTCTTACCCAGATGCTCTCGACCTGGCTTCCGGTGTTCAAGTCATGGATCTCTTCACAGGTGAAAACATCCTTGACATATAAGGCTACTCCTCCTCCTTTCTTATTTGGTCTATTTCTACAAAATAGGCTATACCCCTCTATTCCTACATTCTAATCGTGAGACTCATCCCACCAGGTCTCAGTGACGCCTATCAAATCATATTTATTTTGCTGTACTAGGAGTTCAAATTCATCTTGTTTGTTTCCCATACTCCATGCATTAGTGTAGAGACACTTAAGTCCCCGTGCCCCTCCTGCAAGTCCCATAGCATTGTTTCCACCCCTCCCACGATTGGATGCTATTCCTACTTGGCCAATATCATTTGGGCCTTTTCCCCCTGCACTTGCCGAGTCCTTGTCCTGAATAATCTTGTCTCCCTCCCCAGTTGTACTTAGTTTAAAGCCCTCCTAATCCTCCTTGTGAGACTGTTTGCAAAAACGTTCCTGCCAAGTTTCGTGAGGTGCAGCCCATCCCTTGCCAGAAGCCCATGTTCCTGGAATTTCAAGCCATGATCCAAAAAGCCAAACTGTTGGCGGTGGCAAAATGTGCGGAGCCAGCTGTTGACCTCTACTATTGTCCTTTCCCTTCGTGCACCATATCCTTGAACAGGGAAGATTGATGAAACGACCACCTGCGCACCAAGGTCCTTAAGCTTTCTCCCCATAAGCTCGTAGTCCTTTGTGATGCGGTGAAAGCTGCGCTTCACCGTGTCATTGGTTCCAACGTGAACCAAAACGAGGGGCTTACGGTCAGTGGGCTTGACCAGCCTGGCTAGCCTCTCTGTTACGTGGTTTATCCTGGCCCCAGGAAGACAGCAGACCTCTCGATTGAGCTTGTCCAGTTTGCAAACTGCCGGTTCGGTTCCTCTGAGCAAGGAGTCCCAGCCACCAGAACTCGCCTCCTCTGAGGCCTGTCCGGGGTTCTTCGACAAGCAGATTCTTCCAGGATTGCCTGGGCATTGTGTTGAGGCCGGGAGTGCTGGACTTCCCGATGTTGGATGCTGTCCTGTTGGTGTTGAAGTTCCAGTTGCCGAAGTTGGATTCCTTCTTGCTGATGTTGTGTTCCCTCCTTCTGGTGTTCCTCATCATTCACAGCACCAAGAACGTTGAAGCGATTCTGTAGTTTGAGAGTCTCTGTTTCCTTCCTGGTCCTTCTACTTCTCCGTGTGACGTTCCTCCAAGCATCGCTTTCCTGGCTCACGGAACTGATTTCCTCATCAGGCAGCTCCTCCACATATCCGGTCTTCAGGAAGGTCCTCTCTGCCCTATCTAAGAAGTCCTCACCTTCCCTAATAAGACGAAGATTAGAAACCTGTGCCTCCAGCTGCCGCACCTTGATCTCTAAGAAGGTGACCAGCTTGCACTTGCTGCAGGTGTACCCGACCACATCTTGCGGCAAGAAAAGGAACATGCCACAAGCGCTACAGGTGACAGCAGCAGCTCCCTCACCTTCCATACTTGATAATACAGAGAATAGAACAAGAAAACAAAAACAAAAACTGGGCCTCCTTTCTTAATTTGAGCTGTAGAGCTATGTCTGCTCAGCTAACTCCCAAGCTCAGTTGAACTCTTCCTAAATTTGTTCAGTCGCTATAAGGATTGGTTGTTCCTAAACTTGAATGGTTGAACTTGAAGAAATGAAGTAGCTGAATGAAATTGCACGCGCCGTAGGGAGTTCCTAATAAAGCCTCCTTCCCCTAGCTGGCTCCTCCCCCCAGCTTGATTAACTCTCCCTAGTTTGATTGACAGTTAACTGACTAACTAACAAACAATTAGCTGACAATAGGCTGTGAGCTCAGGGAGAGCACACGGCCAGCGCAAGCAAAAAAACAACAACACACACACACACACACACACACACACACACAAACACAAAAAAAACCCACACAAAAAAAACAACACAGAGAAATAAGCAAACAAACTCAGCCCCACAGTCCTGCAAAAACACCTATCAAAGTTGTCTTCACAGACCCAGCTTACCTTCTGCTCTCTCCTCTGGAAGTCAGCAAGAAGACTGCTGGGGGTTCCTAATAAAGCCTCCTTCCCCTAGCTGGCTCCTCCCCCTAGCTTGATTAACTCTCCCTAGTTTGATTGACAGTTAACTGACTAACTAACAAACAATTAGCTGCTGTTGTTTCAATTTGGCCAGAGCCACAGGCGCACCGTCTGTCTGAGAAGGGGAACTTCTTGTATCGGCCTTCCAGGACAGCTGAGGGGAGGGCATGACATTGTGCCAAGGTGAAGGCCCTCGGGTGCTTAGGTTCTTCGAGTTTTGCTAAGTATGCCATAGGTGAAGCTTGATATCTGTTGATAGCAATAAAGGTTGAGTTGCTAGCTAGATCCAGTTGTCGCTCTGTATCTACCACCCATTGCTTGATAGCTGCTTTGGCCTTATGCTTCCCATGCTGAGCAGAAGTTGTGGGGAAAAACCCAGTGATGAGATTTTAGTCATCACTGTCTGTTTCCACGTAGACTGGAAGTCATCTTTCAAGGTTAGTGGAGCCAGGCCACTGGGAAAGAAGGACAGTCTAAGCCAGTAGCTGAGTATAGTTACCCACACTCTGGCCTCCACTTTCATAAAGCCTGGCTCCAGTCGCAGAGTTGTGCTGGAGATGCATTTTGGAACTTGGAAAGCTGATCTTAAAAATTTGGATTGCAGAAGTTCTAATGGTGCAGGGTTCAGAAAGGGTCCCAGTTGGGATCCATAAAGGAGTTGTGCTACTGATTTGGCTTTGAAGAGTTTGAGCGCCGCGGGTATATATTGGCCTCCTCTTGTCTTAAGAAATTTGAGGATAGCTGATGAGCTCCTCTGTGAGTTACCAGCCACATTCTCTCCATGTGCTTTCCTGCTGCCAGTAGCATGAAAGATTACCCCAGATATCTGAAGCAGGAGACCTGTTCAATCTTTTGTCCATCTATACTCCAGATATGATTCTTGGCCCTTTTAGCAAATGCCATGTTTTTAGTTTTTTGGTAATTGAGTACTAGCTGATCCTCTCTGCAGTACTGTGCTAGTGCTCTTAGCACTTTTTTTAGGCCAAGGGGTGTTCTTGATAGTACTGCAGCATCATTGGCATAAAGTAGAACTGAAATATGTCTGTTGTCTATTTTGGAGGGATGGAAGTTTGTGTTGTCAAGAAGACCCACCATGCAGTTGATGTAAAAGTTGAACAAGCATGGAACTAGTATGCAACCTTGCTTGACACCCTTCTCAGTGTTGATGGCATTGGTGAGATGACCGTGGGGGTTACATCTTATTTTGAGTGAAGTTCCTTCATGCAGCATCCATATTAAGGCCCTTTCCACACGTTACCTGCTCGCGGAGGTGGGGGGTGCCATTCGCGCAAGCAGCCTCTTGCACGAGGCACTCACATCGCTCCTCCGTTCTCCCGCAGCTGGCTTCCTGGTCGCGCGACCGTCGTGCGAGCGCCCCGCCCCTTCCTTCCACAGTGCAGCCTGGGAGCTGTAGGCTGCACTGGGGGAGGAAGTGCGACCGGCCTGCTCGTCCGACGCACGCAGGGCAGGTAAGTGCGTGAGGGCCCCGGGAGCCTTGTGCAACCATGCAGCATTTTCGGCTTGAAGCCGAAAATAAAAATGTGTGCGCGGTCCACGTTAGGCTCTTGAGTGTCGCGTAAATGGGAGTGCATCGTACGGACCGCTCCTCCCGTTTATGCAATGCTCAAGGGGCCCTCTTGCATAAGAAACTGTGTGCGAAAAGGGCCTAAGTGGAGTAGATGCCGATCGATCGAGGAAGTTTCCAGTTTTTCCCACAGTTTGGTTCTAGATATGGAGTCAAAAGCTGCTTTAAAGTCTATAAAGGCAACATAGAGAGAGGCTGTGTTGCGGGAGGAATATTTTTCAATAAGGTAGTGGAGTACAAGGCGTTGATCTATGGTGGACCAGCCTTCCCTAAAGCCAGCTTGTTCCTCTGCAAGTATGTTTTCTTGCTCCAACCAGGGCCCTTTCCACATCTTACCTTTTTGCAGAGATGGGGGGGTGGAGTTCGCACGAGCAGCCTCTTGCATGAGGTGCTCACTTCGTTTCTCCTTCCGTACCGCAGCTGGTTTGTTGGTTGCGTGAGCGCCGCGTGAACACCCTGCCCCTTCCTACTGCAGTGCAACCTGGGAATTGCAGGCTAGCGCTGAGGCAGGAAGCGCGACTGGCCCGGCTCCTGACGTACCGCAGTGCAGGTAAGTGCGCGCGGGTCCCGGGAGCCTTGCACGACTGCGCACCATTTTCGGCTTGAAGCCAAAAATGAAAAGGTGCGTGCATGGTTTGCAGTAGGCTCATGAGTGTCACGTAAATGGGAGTGTGTCGTACGGACCGCCACTCCCATTTACGTGATGCTCAAGGGGCCCTCTTGCAAAAGAAACTGGGTGCAAAAAGGGCCCAGGACTGGAATGTCCACTGTAAGTGTCTTGCGTATAATTTGCTGATTGTATTGAGGAGACTGATTGGTCTATAGTTGGCAAGAGCATCCTTCCTTCCTTTTTTATATATGGGGATAATGATCGCAAGCCCCCAGTCCTTGGGTGCACGACCATAGTTGTCAATGCAGGTCAAAAGTGAGGCCAGGATAGGGGTCCAAAATTCCAAATTGGTTTTGATGGCTTGTGGAGGGATTAAGTCTTTCCCTGGGGCTTTCCCCATAGTCAGTTGCGCTACAAGGCTCTCAGTCTCTAATGCTGTCACTGGTGCCCATTTTGGAAGATTCTCTATATTTTGGCTGGCACTTTCCCTTCCAAGATAGATGTCCTTATAGAATGCTTCAAAGTGATCCTCCCAGATCCCTGAGGGAATATGGCAGTCCACCATAGCTGGTGCGTTACTTTGGGCGCTTGATGTAATATGCCAGAATAGAGCTGAGTTATTAGATTTGACTGCCTAAATAAGTCGTGTCCAATTGTTCTTCATGGCTTCTTTTTCTTATACACTAGCAGTTTTCTGTAGTCTCTCTTTTGCTGGAGCAGTTTTAGCACTACCTCTGGTGTAGTATTGGATAGATAAGCCTGGTAAGGAGAGGTGAGAGCTTTTTTGCATTGGCACATTCCTTGTCGAACCATGGCTTCAAGTGATGCTGTTGTTGTCTCCAATGTGCACTATTTTGGTGGCTTAGATGCTGTGTAGCTCTTGGGTAAGACCGTTGTAGGTCTTCAGAAGTTCGTCTGGGGACCCAGATGATATCAGGGCACTCCGAAGACACTGAAAGTGGTCTGAGGCCAATACTTCATTTATTGTTTGATTTAACTGGGGGGGTCCATTTAGCTTGGTGACAAGTCCTTCCTGGTGGTGTTAAAGAGAGTTGATAACAGTCCTTTATATGTGTCTCTTGAGGGAAGTCACTTAGGTGTAGCTGAATTGGGAAATTATCACTTTCAAATCTCGGCAGAACTTTTAGATCCTTAGCATAGGGGAGAAGGTCCCTAGAAATGATTATGTAGTCAATGGCGCTCATTCTGGACCCAGAGAGATAGGTGAATTCTGCTGGGCAGTTGCTTTTCCCAGCACCGTTTAGGATAGGAAGGTTTAACCTGAAGACTGTCTGAGCCAGACAGAGGCCTGCAAAATTTGATTTCTCATCTTTTGAGCAGCGGGTTAGGTGAGTTCCATCATCTTCAAACTTAGGAAGAGGGCATTTGTGCTGGGCTTATAGGGTATGATCACTGGGGCCCAATCTAGCATTCAAATCTCCCCCCAGGACTACAAATGCATTTGGATTCTGCAATATAAGATTAGCAGTGTACGATTCCATTTCAGCCCACAAGGTTTTGATTTGGGATTTCTTCTTCACTGGAGGCATGTAGACGTTAATTATCAGTAGAGTGCAGTGGTTGGTTTTGATTAGCACTGCCATGGCATATGTTTTAAATGTGGGGAGAGACCTTGTTGTAGCACGTAGACTGGTGGAAACCAGACTTCCAAGTCCCCCCTTGTTCTTCCACGCTTTCTCCCTGGCTCTGCTGCAACTGCAAATGAGTGGAAGCCATTTAGTAGGAGTTCCTTAACAGTTCATGTTTCCTGAATCAGTATGATGTCATGTTGGGCAAGGAAGTCAGTGAAACAGGAGTCTCTGATAGATGTGTGCCAGCCCGCGATGTCCCATGTCATAAGGGTAACCTTGTGCTCGTCACCTGATTGTCAAGCGGTTGCACTGTAGGCTACAGGCTAGATGGATAATTCACTCAGTGGCAGTTGGTTCACATTAGCCAATGGCTGTTGGTGGGGATGATGGTGTAGTGCATCACATTCCCACTCTTCCTGCTCCATCTGTTTGGATAAGGGAGCTGGAAGAATCAAGGCAGCATGAGCTGAAAAATGAGGGTCACAGGTGAGCAGGGATCCCATCTGTTTAGAGAGGGGAGCATCCTTTGGCTTGTCCAGTGAAATAGGAGATGAAATAGGGGGTGGTGAGAGCTGTCTTTTCTGGAGGTAGGGTTCACATTGGGTTATTTGGGGCCCCTGGGATTTAATTGTAGATGAGGACGTGGATGCAGCTTCAGTATAAAGCATTTTAGCGGAGGTATTTGCTACTTGGGATGTTATGCATTCCTTGAGTAGATGTAGGGAATAATCACTTCCGCTGTCACTGTCTGTATCATCGAAATCCGTCTAATGTACTGACTGCTTTCCGTGAGTCTGTGAAGAGGGAGGTGATTTCTGTGGGGATGGATTCATGTTGGATTTTTGTTGGGCTGTCAGGGTGTGTGTCCAGATATCTGTAAGTTTTCCTCTTAGCGCAGTGGTTCTCAACCTGTGGGCCCCAGATGTTTGTGGACTTCAGCTCCCAGAAGCCCCAGCCACTATGGTCAATGCTCAGGGCTTCTGGGAGCTGAAGTCCACAAACATCTGGGGACCCACAGGTTGAGAACCACTGTCTTAGCGTGAATATTTCCTGATTAATAGCCTGAGCAACCTCCGTTAGAGAAGTTAGAGAATGCTCCGGGTCCTGGGTGGCAGTTTTATTGCCTAGGTTCTTACAACTTTTATCAGCAGGGTTATCTCTGTGTGCTGGTTCTCCTGAAATGAGGTCACAAACTATCTCATCCTTAAAGACTCTGATAGTTTTGATATAGAACGTTCACCAAAGAAACTCACTCTTTTGCATCAGTCCGTCAGGAACAGAGGACTGATTCAAGGTTGGAAAAATTCGTTTGATTGCTCTTGGGCTGGGTAAGCAGTGAAAATCTTTTAAGTCAACTGCTCTGCTGCGGCAGTTTAACAACCAGGAGAGGAAGTCTATTGTAAGACTTGCGGCTGTTCCAAATATGGGCACTGTGACATATTTCTATGAGGAGCTGCTTTTTCTCTACGATTCTATGAAAAATGTGTTAAAATCATAGAATCAAGGTGCTGGAAGGGACTCCAAGGGACGTTGAGTCCAGGTCTACAACACCAAAGCATTCCCAACAGACAGCCATCCAGCCTCTGTTTGGAAACCTCCCAAGCAGGAGACTCTACCGCACTTCCAGGCAGTGTATTCCACTGTAAAGACAATTTTAACCCAATGTAATGGTTTTAAAATGTAAAGGCAATTTTAATTTCATGCATACATTCATATGAAACATACGTTAATATGCATTTTTTGTACCAATCTAATTTATGCCATCTCTGTAACTACGACTGTATGTATTTTGTCCTCTTTTTAGCAGCCCCAAATGAAGGCCAGAGTAAGACTTGCTGGTCAAAATGCATCAGCTAAAACAAAACCACAGAACACATTTTCATGCACCCTGACATTTTGGCTATTTCCACCCTACACTGTTATGGTGCTGTTATTGCATTTTCAGCCTCCTGGGGAATTCTGAGGTTTGTAGTTTACTGAGGCCCAAGAGCTCTTTGGTTGAGAATTCTAAAGGCCCCTTCCTAAACTGCAAATCCCAGGATTCCATAGGAGGTTGAAAGTGGAATCATTGTGCTATAACAGAAATGGCCAATCTGGTTCTAGTCCAGACTCAAACTGCTACATCTCACACCCTGGCACTTTCCCCAGCACTATCGTCTTTTTCCAATAAGTCAAGTCATCTGATGACATGCCCAAAGCTCATTCTCTTCAATTTAGTCAACTTCTGGTTTGTCAGAGGTTTTGGACCCAAGCTCTCAGAATCACTCACCACTGGTCATATTGGCTAGCACTGCAGGGAGCTGAGGTCCAAGTAACTTGTTTTTAACAATGGTTTTAACTTAACAAGCCAAAATGGTAAAGGGCCTGGAAACCATGAAACCCTATGAGAAGTGGCTCATAGAGAAGTGGCTTAGGGAGCTGGGTATGTTTGGCCTGCAGAGGAGAAGGTTAAGACGGAACATGATAGACATGTTTAAATATTTGAAGGGATGTCTTATGGCGGATGCAGCAAGCCTGTTTTCCCCTGCTCCAGAGACTAGGACATGGGGCAATGACTTCAAACGACAGGAAAAGAGAGTCCATCTAAACATTAGGAAGAACTTCCTGAAGGTAAGAGCAGTTTGACAATGAAATCCACTGCTGCCACAATGAGTGCGGTGGAGTCTTCTTCTTGGTAAGTTTTAAAGATGACTGGATGGTCATCTGTCAGGACTGGTTTGATCGTGTCTTCTTGAATGGGAGAATGGGGTTGGATTGCATAGCCCTTGTGGTTTCTTCCAACTTGACGATTCTACGATTCTCTCAGTGCCATCAATCGATTTTACATATGTGTTGACTCACTATTCAACAACTGATTCAATGGGTCTACTCTGGTTGGGACCTACCAGCAGGATTCCAGCCCTACTGTAGAAACCAGCTCCTTTCTCAACCACCTCCTCTCTCCAGGCATCGTAAATGAAAATGTGCTTAGACAAATGAAAAACACGGCAACATTAAAACACATCTATTTCTTACTGAGCAAAGCCTCACAAAACTTGTCATCTCTGAAAGTTCTCAAGAGTGGCAACTCTTCATTGGGATTGCAGGGGGCAAATTACCTCTTGGGTTTTTTTTTGGCTGCTTTTAATTTTCTTAACAAAAGAAAGAAGGCTTTGCAGCATGGTTAAAGATACCACTGCAAAACAAAGACCAAATGAGAAAGCCCCCAAAGGAAACATTATCTGAGAAGGGTGGCATTTGCCATGCTGAAAGGACACCTGTATTCCAGCTTTGGTGTGTAATATTGTTAACCATGACTGATTTGTATCCGAAAACGAAATGACCTTTCACAACATGATTTTGAGAGCACTAACCTTTTCTCCTTTCTGCCCCATAACTCCCTGGAGGCCATCGGTGCCAGACTCTCCTCGCTCGCCCTAGGTGTAGCCCAAATATCAGAATCAAATTCAAGTAAACAAATTGGAACATAGGAGCAAGGGATTCAGGGACATGTTACAAACATACAAATGTGTGCATTGAAATATTGAAAGCTGAGAATTGAGGAAAGGAGGGGTACATGATCCTTCCCCACTCATCATTCCCCCCCTTTTCTGTCCCTTATCCTAAAAATGACTTTTTTCCTTCCTAGTTTGTAGATCGGTATTCATATTTGCAAACATGCAGTTGGAACCCTGCAGTCTATACATGTTGCATTGGGGGGGGGGAGGAGACAGGGGAATACTTAAGTAGGCATTCCCAGGTTACTTGGCCATTTCAGACTGAACTTTCCCAAAGCTGTTTCTAAAACCCTACTCAGCCCTGTAATGCTACCGAGTGACCTTTGGGAAGTCACATTCTCTCAGGCCATTTCTGCACTACATTGTTGTAATGCTATTATTCCACTTTCAACATCCTGTGGGATTCTGGGGTTTGTAGTTTACTGAGGCCAAAGAGCTCTCTGGCTGAGAATTATGACTGAGGATTCCATAGGATGTTGAAAGTGGAATAATAGCTTTATAACAGTGTAGTGCAGAAATGGCCTCAGTTTCAGAGGAAGGCAATGGCAAGCCTCATCTAAAGAAATCTCCCCAAGCAAATCCTGAGATAGAGTTGATCTGAAGGCATACAGCAACAACAACAATAACAAAGTCTATTTCTTTCTGAGACAGACACAACTCATTTTCCTTTGGAAAATAGTTTCAGGAATACATCAGAAGCTATTCTGATACTCTTGTTTGCCTGTAATGTATGGCCTCCCTGCAACAGGCAACCAGGAAAGCAGTGGTACCTTCTAACCTATTTTAAAAATTGCATTTTATTCTTTCAACGTGAGCTTTGAATTCTTTCAAAACTCTGAATAATTTAATTCTATTTTAATGGTCCCTTTTTGCATGCTTTTAATTGCATTGTTCTTTTAAATTGTGAGCTGCTTTGAGTTCCAAATTCTGGAAAAAAAGATTCAACCTTCAGGAAACAAGATTCCACCTAAACATTAGGAAGAACTTCCTGATGGTAAGAGCAGTTCGACAGTGGAATGCAGCGCTGTCTGGGAGTGTGGTGGAGTCTCCTTCTTTGCAAGTTTTTAAACCAGTGGTTCTCAACCTGTGGGTCCCCAGATGTTTCTGGACTTCAACTCCCAGAAGCCCTGAGCATTGACCATAGTGGCTGGGGCTTCTGGGAGCTAAAGTCCACAAACATCTGGGGACCCACAGGTTGAGAACCACTGTTTTAAACAGAGGCTGGATGGCCATCTGTCAGGAGTGCTTTGATGGTGTTCTCTGCATGGCAGAAAGGGATTGGACTTGATGGGCCTTATGGTATCCTCCAATTCTATAACAACAACAACAGCAACTGTGGGCCTGAAAGAGATGTAGGAGCTGGTGCGGATGCATTTGTTGCATCTCCCCAAATTTGCCTATGATGCAGAGAGAAATTCAAAGAGAATGGCTGAATCAGTCAGTAGCATCAAAAGCACAGTACTGTAAGGCTGTGTAGCTGATTTTTCAAACTGCAAATTGGATCTCACATGGCATTTATGAATAAGGACCTATTTGAAGTGACAGTAAAACAGGCTGCCTTGAATGGTGATGAACTCACCTCACCTTACAAGTTTTCAACAGCTGCTGGAAGATGGCCTGTCAGGGATATGGTAGCAGACGGAGGTAGATGACATTTGAAGTCCCTTCCAACTATATGATTCTATGAAAAATGTGTTAAAATCATAGAATCAAGGTGCTGGAAGGGACTCCAAGGGACGTTGAGTCCAGGTCTACAACATCAAAGCATTCCCAACAGACAGCCATCCAGCCTCTGTTTGGAAACCTCCCAAGAAGGAGACTCTACCGCACTTCCAGGCAGTGTATTCCACTGTAAAGACAATTTTAACCCAATGTAATGGTTTTAAAATGTAAAGGCAATTTTAATTTCATGCATACACTCATATGAAACATACGTTAATATGCATTTTTTGTACCAATCTAATTTATGCCATCTCTGTAACTACGACTGTATGTATTTTGTCCTCTTTTTAGCAGCCCCAAATGAAGACCAGAGTAAGACTTGCTGGTCAAAATGCATCAGCTAAAACAAAACCACAGAACACATTTTCATGCACCCTGACATTTTGGCTATTTCCACCCTACACTGTTATAGTGCTGTTATTCCATTTTCAGCCTCCTGGGGAATTCTAAGGTTTGTAGTTTACTGAGGCCCAAGAGCTCTTTGGCTGAGAATTCTAAAGGCCCCTCCCTAAACTGCAAATCCCAGGATTTCATAGGAGGTTGAAAGGGGAATAATAGCACTAGAACGGTAGGTGCAGAAATGGGCTTTGTCTCCCCTTTACAATAGGTTCCGCTTGATGTTTCCAATTTCCTTTTGAGAGAAATAATATACAGTTTAGTTTCTGCAGTATTATTAACATATATGTATTAGC
The DNA here is from genome assembly GCA_948472985.1 of Iguana delicatissima. Classification (NCBI taxonomy): domain Eukaryota; kingdom Metazoa; phylum Chordata; class Lepidosauria; order Squamata; family Iguanidae; genus Iguana; species Iguana delicatissima. The sequence goes on along the minus strand of CAOKZL010000302.1, from coordinate 1,809,550 downwards.
TTATAGGTATAAACACATTTGAAATATATTTACACACATATGCTTTGGCATATTTTGTATTTGAGCTTTTCTAATACAATGAAGTCTAAGAGGCACATTTTTAGAACTGGCAGCTGAAGAAAGGAGACCTTGGTGCAAAAGGAACCAGACATAGAGAGATAAGGTACCCAATAGTGGGGCCTTCGGAAGATACTCCTTTCTGAGCTTCTGAACTTTTGAAGGTCAGCCTAGCTGTAATAAGTCAAAGATTGATAAGAAAGACAAGGCGGGAATTTAGCACTACTTAGCAAAATGGGAGGTTAAGATCTGTTTGATGGGCATTTTGAAATTACTAATGAGAATCAAGAGACCACGAGGGAAAAGCATGATTATGTGCATGATCATATATACTGTAAATATGGGAAAGGGTGCATGTAACTTCTTAGGCGATTCTGATAGGTTGTGACCTCTAGGGATCCTGGCCAATTAGGTCCCAGGGGAGGGAAGCCTGCGTCGAGAATAAAATGTGGGTGATTTCATGGTGGGGGTGTCCTTCTCTCTGGGAAGCACCCGGTTCTGCAGAAACGAATTTTTTTTAATAAACATCTGATGCTTCAGCTGATCCTGTGTTAAATTGTTTCATGAGTCTTATCAGCTATTTCTGACACTTTGCTTTTCAAAAATATATTCAGCCCAAAGATGGGATGGAAGGCAATGGATATAAACAACCTTTAAACCTGGAAGATGAACAGAACTTTTCACCTCACCTTTGGACCAAGAAGCCCATCTGCCCCTGGTGTTCCTGGCCTCCCAGTACCCCCAATCTCCCCCTATACATGGAACAATATATAGAAAAAAAATATTAGTTAGATCTCTTAGGGCACTGGGAGTACCTGACATCTCCCTAGACATTTGGGCCATTCCCGCACTACACCTTTATAGTGTGATTATTCCACTTTCAACATCCTATGGAATCCTGGGGTTTGCAGTTTTGGGAGGGGCCAGCCGGTGCTGAACAAAAATATTAAGAAAACATGCTATATCTACCCATGAGGGGGGATGCTTGAGAATTTCATTTGATCTGCATTTCAAAGCTAGCTGACATGGTCTGCCCTTCCCAGACTATATGCAGACTGGAATGCATTTGGTCTTTGCATGGGCCAGCAAAGAAGGGGGAAAAGCAGAGTTGTTTAAGGGAGTAGGAGACTTTTGGTGAGCTGGAAGTGGTGGAACTTCCAGAGGAAGCATCACAAGCAAGGTCATATTGGGATATGTAGCAGAAGAGATATAAAAGTTCTAGGCCCCTTTTACATTATGCAATTACAGAGATACGATTCCATTTTAATTTCCACGGAGATGCCATGTGGAATCCTGGAACTGGCAGGGATTTGCTGGGAGATGTGGGGGGTCTAAGTAGCTTTTCCAAGCTCAGTAAAGTAGAGGCACTTTGATAGAAAAAAAAACACCTTGCTTCTGGGTCATTCCCTGATGATGGTCCTTTAGCTACAGTATTATAAATCAGATTAAAGCCAATGACTTTAGCAACCTTGTAAAAGGGGAAGTCAGTTCTTCGGAGAAAAGCAAGCTACCTTTCCCAAAGGAGAGAAGAGAAAGCAGCAATCCAACTTACCTTGATCCCGTGTGTACCTGCAGGCCCTGTCCTCCCTGGCAAGCCACGTAAACCCTAAGGAGAAATTGTAATCATACCATGAAGAAACACAATTAGCGTAGCTTTTTGCTCAGCCACCAAAGCTAACGGGGATGAATAAAGGAGGACTCCCCCAACTGCAGTTGCAGGCAGAGCAGGTAAGGCAATGGTGAGTCTCCCAAATGACATTGTGCCAAGCACAATTTGTCTACATAGGATTCTGGCTTATTCCAAGTAAGGTCACTCTTCCATCTAAGCCCAGTATTGTCCACTCTGGCTGGTAGTAGCAGCTCTCTAGAGTTTCAAGGCAGGATTTCCTATCCCTACCAAGAGATTCTGTTGTAGCCTTCCATCCAGATACTAACCATGACATTGGTCCATCTAACCCAACAGTCTTAACTCTGACTGACAGCTGTCAAACTCCAGGGTTTATTAATACTCCCCTGCGGTTTTTCCATCCTTGCACAAACCGGGCTCCACTCTGCTTAGCTTTCCAAATCAGAAAAGACTGGGCTGTATTCAGGCTGGTACGATGGTCATCAGAAGTTTTTGCATTGTACCTTTGAACCTTTCCGTCCAATGTCTCCAGTTATACCGGGCTCGCCTTTTCCTCCCTGAAGGGAGAGAATAAAAGTAGTTTGTATACAACTTTGACAATGCAATACAAAGCTGAAATTCAGCCTTCTGAAGGCAATTGGGTAGGCAGGCCTACCCAGTCTGTTTTTAATTATGATACATTTCTAATTCTGATATTTTAATTCTGATATCTTTGTATTTTGAATGGATTTATGTTTTTAGTGTATTTTAGTGTATTTTGATCATAATGTGTTTTAATTGTATTTTACCCTCTGTTGTTCCCCGCCTCGAGCCTTAGGGAGAGGTGGGTAACAAGTGAAAATAATAAGAATTATTATTATTATTGCCTTAGGATTCAAACTCAGCCTTCATCAATTGAAAAAGAACCAATGTTTATATCTGGGCTTGCATAAAGTACCAAACTTTCTCCCTTGCTATCAAAAGGTCACCTCTGCAAGGTGACAAGCAGATTCCCCATAAGTACAGACTTACAAGTATGTAGATGGCTGAATAATATTCCAGCAGCCATCTCTTGGCCCAGCAGCAGATTTTTGGCTTAACTGAATGACCTGGAAACTGTGTAGACTCAGTGGCTCTCAGGTTAGTGAGGGATGAATCAGTTCTGGATTTCAGTCTGAACTTTCATCTTCACTGTCCAAGAGGCTGAACATATTTGAGTGGCAGGATTCAGCACCTTCAGACTAAAACCCAGAGTGGATTCACCGCTCCCAACCAGCAGTGTCACTGTTGGAAACTGAATACCTGTCAGGTTGCTAAGCTCCCTGTCATATACGAACCTGTTGAAGTTGCATTCTTTGCTAATGGCTGCTTTGTATTTAACCATTGCCAAAGGAGGTTAATACGTGTCCAGGCTTGGTACCACTAATTGCTGGTTCATTGTAATCAATGGGCCGTTTGTTGTTCTATGCTGTCTCAAGTTAGGGAAGAGTGGAAAACGAAAGTAGAGCTGGGAGAGCAGGGGTGCTTTGAGAACCAAGGATTATGGAGACAGGAAAAAGAAATATGCAAGGGGGAGTCATCAAAGAGGTCAATGGTCAAGGGAGTATAGGCTTGTGGAAAGCACTGGGAAAGTGAAACAGGGTCAGACACGTGCAGGAATTTATGGCTCTGACCAATGAATCCTTTATGCACCCAAACATGTATCGATAACCTATGTATGCTTATATGTACCCTCCAGTTTTGGCAACTTCTGTGGGAATGTGCTGTGCTACTCATGAGTATCGTTCAAATAAACTACTGTCTACTCCAGAGTGAGTTTTGTGGAGTGTGGGTTATCCAGTACGTGACAATTGGCCATTTCCACACTACAGTGTTAAGAGTGCTTTAGTCCACTTTCAGCATCCTATGGAATCCTGGGGTTTGTAGTTTAGCGAGGGACATGTAGCATTCTCAGCCAGAGAGTTCTTTGGTGTCAGTAAACTACAAATCCCAGAATTCCACAGGATATTGAAAGTGGACTAAAGCACTCTGAACATTGTAGTGTGGAAATAACAGATGGTAGCCTCTGAACTCATGAAAGTAAGAGAGAGAAACCAACTTGCCCTGAAAGATGGGAGGGAAATGGGCTCTTTCCCATTTGTATATGTTAATTTTATTCTAGGTAGGCTCATTGTAACCAGTAGTTGGAAAAGTGACATTTGTTTTGTACTGCAATTCCCAGAATCCCCCAACCAGCTTTGTTTTGCAGATTGGGGGGATTCTAGGAATTACAGTTTTAAAAAAGGCACTTCATTCTGAAGGTGTGTTGAAACCAGTCAAACAAATCAGAATAAAGAGTAAAGAAGAATGGGGAAGGAAATCCATATTATAAAAAAATACTCACTGGCTCTCCTTTCAGGCCCTGTAGACCTCTGTCTCCTTTTGCTCCTTTCATGCCATTTTTCCCATCCAGCCCTGCCCTTCCCTGTAATGAAACAATTCCGCTTTCTTCATGTGCTGGAAAAGTATGAACGGCTTCCAAACTTGGATAGATAAATAGAGAGACTGAGAAAAGCTCCTTGTGTTTCATCTCATTATCCCAACTAGGGTTGCCAGATCTCAGAGCCCAGCCTTTCTTCTCCGGTCTTCAGTGTGAGCGAGAGGAATCTTAAGCCATTTCTGCACTAGACTGCTATAGCACGATGATTCCACTTTCAACATCCTATGGAATCCTGGGGTTTGCAGTTTCGGGAGGGGCCGGCCGGCCCCTCCCGAAACTGCAAACCCCAGGTTTCCATAGGATGTTGAAAGTGGAATCATCGCGCTATAACAGTCTAGTGCAGAATGGCCTTAGAGTGAGAGCAGTGCCCTGAAATATGTTTTCTTCCACTACTGAACCTGTTGTTTTTATATGAATGGTGTTACCTGTGCAACTCTGTTTGACACTTAATGACATCACAAAATATCTCTCTACCTTCCTTACCAGGACCCACTTGGTAGCTCCCAGAAGAGAGGAGGACCTTCATGGAATCATAAAGTTGGAAGAGACCCCAAGGGCCTTCCAGTCCAGCCCCATTCTGCCATGTAGGAATATACAATCAAAGCACTTCCAAAAGATGGCCACCCAACCTGTTCTTAAAAACCTTCGAAGAAGGAGACACTGCCACATTCTAAAGCAGCATATTCCACTGTAGAACCGAAGTTCTTCCTTACGTTTAGGTAGAATCTCTTTTTTTGTAGTTTGAAGTCACTGTTCCATGTACTAGTCTCTGCAACAGGAGAAAACAGGTTTGCTCCATCCTTCATATGACATCCCTTCAAATGTTTAAAAATGGCTATCATGTCCCCTTTTAACCTTCTGTTCCCCAGGCTAAAGTTGTTGGAAATTAGAGTTTCCCAGAGTGTTAGCCCTATTTGGGAAATTCTATTGAAGCTAAAACTGTGAGGATTCAGGCTCAATTAGCAGAGTAGCAGAAAAAACGCGTCCAGTTCTGTCAATAACCTGATCTCAGACTGACTGAAGAAATAAAACAAACGCAGGCAGCTTCAGATTACAAACTTAGAAGACTTTACTAATGAATTCTACATCTACATATGCATTGGAGATCCTACTGCCTAGCTAGCTAAGAATGGAGGTAGCTTCGGTCTAACTCACCATCTTCTGATGGAGAAGCGAAGCATGGTCAGAGAGGAGCAAGCGAAGAGTTCAAAGAGAGAGAGGAAGGAGGGGTCTCATTCTTTTATAGGACCAATGACCCAAGCAACTGTCCTGGGTCGCATGATCTGATCACCTGAACACAGGAAGACGAAAGGTGGAGCTTTGGCATGCAGAAGAGAAAGGTAGCGCTATGCTAACTATGCCCACTTGTTCTAACAACAAGATGCGGAGGAGAGAGAATGCTGGAATTTTCCCAACAAAAGTTACCTAGCTCCTCAAGCTGCTCTTCATAGGGCATGGTTTCCAGGCCTAAGCAGCTGTGTATCTAGGCTCAACAGGGGCATGTGCAGAAGTTGTGCCCCTGGGTGCTGCTCTGCTACCACCGCCTCCGCACCACACCAGGAAGGACCCCAGGGGGGCAGGGGGGTAGCAGTGGGCCAGACCCGGGCGGGAAGGTGAGGGTTGGCTTTTTTGATATGCTTCTGGGCCTATGCTTATTCAAGTAAGAATTCTGCCCTCACCAATGAAATTTTTCCTTTAGTTCCCAAATTTCTGGCATTTCAGAGAATGAGACAAAAAAAAACCATCCATACCTAGAACTCTTCAGTTTGCTCTGTTGGAATTTCCTTTGCTGTTCCTTTTAACTGAATGCCTAGCCTCAATCCCTAAATGCTTAACTGAAATTTTTAATCACTGTAATGCTAGAAATTTGGGGATTGGAAGAAAATTTTTATTTAGGGAAGGAGAACTTTTCAGTGGGAGGATAATGCTCTCAATTTGCCCCCTCTCTTTCAGCAGACCGCTTTCCTAGATTCACTGACAGACGGCGACCCAGGTGCAGAAGTAAACGCCACAGTTTTCCTCTAGCCATTATATAAGAGTTCTCAATTGCAAACTGACCCCCACCAATTCATGAGAACTGCAAAAGCAAATGTCAAGATAACAGGCTTGGAAAAGTGCAATGCTGAAATCCGATGGAGGAATGGAGTGGTTAGGAAAGCACCTCCCTTCACTTGTTCATTGGTATTAAAAATTCTATTACATCTCTCTGGCCTTGCATCTTCTTCAGAGGTAATGACTGAAAAGAGCTTGCCTAGGATGAATGAGGCAGCGAGTGCACGGGGCTTGCCTCCCTCAGATAGATTGCTCTGTGATTCAACAGCTCTTAATGGCTCACATCAATTGCCAGCCATTTGTTGGATGAGAAATATGTATGTTCATTGCATTCCCCCCACCACATCCGCCAAATTGAGCAGCATATTTTTATTTTAAAAATTGTGTACTGCACAGAACAGTTTAAGAAACGAACATTCCTATGTATCATTCTAGCCAATATGAACTATAGGTAACATGAATGACTGGAGTAGCTACAAAAACCATATGTTGGCAAGGAGGAAACTTGGCACTTCCCAATAGAGAATTGTAATGAAGGAAAAACCACTCCCCATGAACTCGCAAGATGCGTTGCTTTGTCACTTATGTATTAATGGAAACAGCCACTGGCTCATGAGACAGGGATGTCATGTTGAAGATGGAGCAAATTTGTTTTCTGATGCTTGGGCATGGAGCAAGTTGAAGATGGAGCAAGCTCGTTTTCTGCTGCTAGGACAAGGAGCAATGGATTCAAACTACAGAAAAAGAGATTCCATCTAAACATCAGGAAGAACTTCCTGATGGTTAGAGCTGTCCAGCAGTGGAATATGCTCCCTTGGAGCATGGTGGAGTCTCCTTCTTTGGAGGTTTTTAAGCAGGGGCTGGACGGCCATTTGCTGGGGGTGCTTTGAGTGTGTGTTCCTGTTGGAAAAATTACCAGCATTCTCTCTCCCCGCTCCATCTTGTTATTAGAAGAGATGGGCAATAGCAAGATGGGGCCTCCCTTTCTGTTGCATGCCAGATCTTCTCCATTTGCTTCTCTGTCTTTTATTGCATGATCATAAATACCTTTGGTGCTCAGATCATGTGACCCAGGACAGTTGCTTGGGTCATCGGTCTTATAAAAGTTAAGACCTCCCTCTCTCTGAAAAGATCTCTCTCTCTCTTTGTTCTCAATGGCTGCTTTCCCTGAACTCTTCGCATGCTCGAGTTTGAGTCCCATCAAGGAGGATGGTGAGTTAAACTGAAGAATCTCCTATTCACTAGATTAGACAGGTAGCAGGCTCTCTCAATACAGATGTAAATGAAGAGTCATTAGTAAAGTATTTAGTCTTTTATTCAAAGCTACCTGCGTCTGTGTTTATTCCAAGTACCAGTCTGAAGCCACAAGTCATTAGATAAAACTTCTACCGCTTCTCTGTGTGACTTTGCTAAATGAAGATTGGATCCTGACAGGTTCAGTCTCATTTTCCCCTACAGTTCCTGCATAGCCAGCGGTTGGACTCAAAGGTCATTGTGGTCTCTTCCAACTCTATGATTCTAGGATTCCTGATGCCTGATCCTAAGTTCTAGGAGAGCTTTCTTGGTGACTGCTCCTAGGCTCTGGAACTCACTACCTGGGAACAGTAGAATGGCCCTCTTCATTATGGTTGGGCAGACTTTTTTCATTCCAGCATGCTTTTGAGAACAGAGCTTGGAGAAGAGAAGGTTAAGAGGCAACACAATAGCCATGTTTAGAAGAGATGTCATATGAAGGACGGAGCAAGTCTGTTTTCTGTTGCTCCAGGGCTAAGACATGGATCAGTGGCTTCAGACTTCAGGAAAAGATATTCCATCTAAACATATCCAGCTCTCCAAGCCCGTCTCCATACGGCTTCATGGTTTCCAAGCCTTTGACCATGTTGCTCTTGTGTGCTCTCAAGTCATTTCCAACTTATGGCAACTCTAAGAAAAACCTATCATGGAGTTTCTTAGGCTGAGAGCATGTGACATGGCCAAAGGCACCCAGTGGGTTTCCATGGCCAAACAGGTAATTGAACTCTAGTCTTCAGGGTTCTAGTCCAACAGTCAGACTGCTATGTCACACTGGCTCTAGGCTCACCTTAGGATCATGATAAATTGGAAATGACTTCAAGTTACAAGGCAGCAACAAAATCCTATCAAAAATTATTTTAAAAGATTTTTTTTATGGGTGTGCTGTACTTTCAGTGTATTCAATTACAACAGTCTAGCACACCCATAAAAATTTTTTTTCTCCAAAACCAATTAAATACCCAATTAAAAGGGTCTTTGCATACCAGAGGAAAGAGAACAGAGGCTGAATCTCCCATGAGAGAGAATTCCATAGCCTGGGAACAACTACTAAGCAGGCTGCCTCCCTGTTCTCACCAAAAGTATCCGTGAGCATCATGGCACTGAGACAAATCCCTCCCCAAGAATCTGAAACCTTGGGCAGGTTCATACAGGGTGATGCAGCTCTGGTTCCGCTATAGAAGCTGGAGTGTGTCCAGAGGAGGGCGACCAAAATGGTGAAGGGTCTGGAAGCCATGAAGCCCTATGAGGAGTGGCTGAGGGAGCTGGGGGATGTTTAGTCTGCAGAAGAGAAGGTTAAGAGGAGACATGATAGCCATGTTTAAATATTTGAAGGGATGTCATGTCGAGGAGGGAGCAGGTTTGTTTTCCACTGCTCCAGAAACTAGGACAAGGAGCAATAGATTCAAGCTGCAGGAAAGAAGATTCCACCTGAACCTCGGGAAGAACTTCCTGATGGTCAGAGCTGTCTAGCAGTGGAATCTGCTGCTGCCTCCATGGAGTTTGGTGGAGTCTCCTCCTTCTTTGGAGGTTTTTAAAGAGAGGCTGGATGGCTGTCTGTTGGGAATGCTTTGATGGGTGTTCCTGTATGGCAGAGGGTTGGACTGGATGGCCCCTGGGGTCTCTTCCAACTCTATGATTCTATGATTCTACTACTAGTTAGTATAACAGTTATAGCCTAGAAAAGATGTTAAAGAGCATACAGGAGGAGATGTTTAGGTGCTGCAGAAAAAGAAGAGTAGAATCGGTCCATCCATACCTGAAAATCGTATGCTGACATACAGATGGTAACATTTATTCATAGCCATTTGCATTTGACATACTCCCAAAACAAACAAAAGTTTGATATGAAAAGCATCAATAAGGGTCATTTAGAAAAAGAATTATTGATCAAGAGCTGGAAGCAGCTCCTGCTAAGTGATAAATGAAGCAGAAACAGTCCTTGCAGTATTGGTTGGAATTCAAAACAAAAATACAGGTTACTAAGCATAAATCCCATTATGAAAGAGCATATTAGTCATAAAAAAACCATGAGGACCAAAGATGAGTGGCTTGTCTATGGCCATTTCCACACTCGAGTGTTATAGCGCTGTTATCCCACTTTCAACATCCTATGGAATCCTGGGGTTTGCAGTTTCGGGAGGGGCCATGTGGCCCCTCCCGAAACTGCAAACCCCAGGATTCCATAGGATGTTGAAAGTGGGATAACAGCGCTATAACACTCAGGTGCGGAAATGGCCTATGTGATGGAGCAAGTGTAAGAGGAGCTCCTGCTGTGTCAGATAGGGAGAGGTATTGCACGTTTCCAGGGAATTTTTGAATTTGTGAAACCTTTTTCTTCCTTGCATAAATTTCCCCAACTCTCTCTCTCTCTGTGTGTGTGTGTGTGTGTGTGTGCGTGCAAACTAATGGCTGGAATCCTGTATCAGCTACTTAGTTAAGTGTACTCAACTAAGCAACCTCTTCTGGCCTTACCCTCCGCAACTGACCCTATCGATGAGGGACCTCCAAGTTACCCTATCTCAACACTCCCGCTCAGGTCTTGCAGATTCAGAGTTCTGTCTTCCTTGATGGATTTAATCCGTCTGTGATGTGGTCTTCCTCTTTCCCTGCTGCTTTCTATCTTAGCAAGCGTCATTGTCTTTTCTAGGGAGTCAGGTCTTCTCATTATATGCCCAAAGTATGACAGCCTCCGTTTAGTCATCTTGGCTTCCAGGGAGAGTTCAGGCTTGATTTGCTCTAGGACAGTGGTTCTCAACCTGTGGGTCCCCAGATGTTTGTGGACTTCAGCTCCCAGAAGCCCCAGCCACTATGGTCAATGCTCAGGGCTTCTGGGAGCTGAAGTCCAAAAACATCTGGGGACCCACAGGTTGAGAACCACTGCTCTAAGACCCATTCGTTTGTCTTTTTAGCTGTCCAGGGTATCTGTAGAACTCTCCTCCAGCACCACTTTTTGTTTTCTTCCTATTGGCTTTCGTCACTGTCCAGCTTTCGCAACCATGCATAGAAATTGGAAATACAATCCTAACTCTCGTATTCAATGATATATCTTGAATTGAGGCTCTTGTTTAATTCCTTCATGGCTACTTTTCCAAGTCCTAGTGTTCTTCTGATTTTTTTTTTTTTTTACTGCAGTAGCTTTGTGAGGAAGTTACAATCATGGCAATAGTATCACAATTGCAAGTAAGCTGCAATCATGATATGTAACAGCAACAGATTACTAAATCTAGGTAACCGTTTCCCATTCGTGCCTGCTCCTTAGTTGTGATTGTGATATTATTTCTATGATTGTAACTCTGCCTCCCCAAGCAACTTTAGTGACCACCAGCTGCATGGGGAGAAGAAAGTCCACAGGTAAATGAGATTTTTTTTCCTTCCTTCCTTCCTTCCTTCCTTCCTTCCTTCCTTCCTTCCTTCCTTCCTTCCTTCCTTCCTTCCTTCCCTCCCTCCCTCCTTCCTTCCCTCCTTCCTTCCTTCTTAGCAATACACTTTGCAATAATTTGTTTTTCATTTTCATTACAGTTTCAGCGGAGAGGTCAGAGTTCTTTTGTGCCCTAGTAAGTTAGTGATTAGTTAGGTTGTATGTACGGTAATAGATTAGTGTTTTAGTAACGTATTTTAGTAACGACCCGTAGTTTTAGTTTAGCTTAGTTTTAGCTTTAGCTATGCATATATATTGTTTATGTACAGTTCTTCTCTTTTTCTCTCTGTCCTTTTTCCTCTGAATATTGATTATCCTATTGTGAATTAGTGAATCTATATGAAAATTAATAAACACACCTTTTTTCCTAGAAAATATGTTTCCATTAGGTTTGGGAGGGGTCTGGCCATGAGAAGTTACTTAGTTAAATATACTTAACTAAGTGACTAATACAGGACTGCAGTCATTAGTTTGCATCAAAAAAAATTGTTGGGGCAATTTGTGGAAGGAACAAACACTCTTGCAAGTTCAAAAATCCTCTGGAAACATGCAACACCTCTTCTTCTCTCACACAGTCGGAGCTGCATCCCTACACTTGCTTAATCTTCAAGAAAAGTCACCCATTTTTGTTGCTGAGTATACTTTGCTGAGTAACTAATACAGGGTTCCAGCCTATATTGGTGATGCCTTGTTGGCAACTTTTAGTTTCTGGAGTCAGGGGTAGAGGAAGGATGGGGAAACTGCAGCTCATGGGCTTTCAAATGGCTTCTAATGCTATTTTTGAGGCCACCAGGGCATCTCCCTCAATGCCTGGTAGATTAAAAGGCCACGGAGATATATGCCAACTCACAGCAAATCCAGGTAGTCCAGGTTCTCCAATTTCACCCTGCAAGAAAAGCAAAAAATGAGTCTGCAACCTGAAATAATGCTAAGTGCAATGGAAGCAGGGATGCCTGATGGCTTCCATGTCAGTGAGGCAGTGAATCCATTCCACGTTGTAGCTTGAACTTTAAAGTAGCTTTCCAAGGTGCTGACCTCATTCCCTGAAATACCTTCCGCAATTTGGATAATTCCATTAACATTCAGGCCGAAACCTGGGCAGATTCACCAACTCCCTGGCACAGAAGACACACGCTGCTGACACCAGATCAGTTGAGGAAGTCTGATCTGATCCCTGACTGAGAATTTTAGGGCCTCCTTTGGCGGAAGACTAAACTGTTCTTTGCCACTCATGCAAGTGTCTCAGAGGTTATTGAAACTTTGACATGGGATTTCCTCAATACATAGGTATTTTATTTTATGGGCTGAAGAGAAACCAGACTATGCTTCTCGGCCTTTTGGCTAAGACCAAGCGTAGTACATAGGTATTTAGAGAGCTAGCACGATGTAGTCATCTGAATATTGGACTATGAACCTGGAGACCAGAGTTTGATTCCCCGCTCAGCCATGGAAACTCACTGGGTGACCTTGGACAAGTCTCAGCCCCAGGGAACCCCATGATAGGTTTGCTTTAGGGTCTCAATAAGCCAGAAATAATTTGAAGGCACACAACAACAACAACAACAACAACAACAACAACAAATACATAAGGCAGGAAAAGGAGAACCTGTTGAGCTTAGAAGACTTGACTTGCATTCGGGATACCCAAGCCAACTTGACCTACAGGGTTGCTGATGAAGATAAAAGTGGGAAGAGGGCTGCAAAGATATAGCAGGTGAACTATGAATATTTCTTTGAATTTACTGGAGGAAAGGTGGGTATCAATGGAAGTAATATATAAACCAGTTGGTTATTGGGTAGAGGTCTTCCTTATCACAACACATTTGTGAGGGCTCTCATTTGACTGTTGGTCCACCAGTTGCTAGGGGGTGACAGATGAAAGCACTCCTGCACGAACAGCAAGATGTTCTCATTGTAGTTCAGGGACTGGTTTTAATAACTCTTGTTTATTGCAACCAAGAAAGGAAGAATGAGGAAAACAAAAGAGAGAGGAGATGTTTCCACACTTCCCCTCCCCACAAATAATTTTGTCTAGAAGCTGGAGACTCTCTTGTTCCTTAAGAAAGCTTCCTTCGGTTTTGGTGTTTGTCATTAATTCCCTGTTTTAACACACAGTAACGCTGAAGAAAAGGGCTTAAATCCAATTGCTAGAGTAGATTCATTTGGGCTTACAACTAGATTGCAGCCACCGTAAGACAGGGAGCCAGCTTAGTGTAGTGGGTGGACTAGGACACTGGACTAAGACACTGGGAGACCAGAGGTCCAATCCCCATTGAGCCCTGGAAACTCAGCAGGTGACATGGGGAAAGTCACACTCTCTCAGCCTCATAGGAAGATGATGGAATACTTCCTCTGGGGACATTTTGCCAAGAAAAGCCCATGATAGGTTCACATTAGGATTGCCATAACTCAGAAACAAGTTGAAGGAGTACACTAACAAGATATATCTAAGACTAGGGCTTAGTTACTATATAGAGTTAATCCTGCCCAAATCAGGTTACCTGTGAACACCTGAACTACGATACTGACCTTCTGACCCACGGGCCCTCTTGAGCCAAACAGGCCCATGACTCCTTTTGAGCCTGCTTCTCCTTTTATGCCCTGAAGGGGGAAAACAAAGAAGGAGGAGACACAAGGAGACAAGTAATGTGAAAATACTATCAGTCAGTTAAAAGCAGGGAAATGAAAGATAGTGGAACACGTTTCACCAACAGTTAAATAAACTGCATAAAATCAGTGTTTCTCTTCATGCCCAGAGCACGCAGAGCATAACTTGGAGTGTGCAAAGGGTGCTTTTTATGTGTCCAAGGGACGGAGCAATCTGTGATCTACTGACTGAAAGGACAATAAAGTCAGGGAAAAGTCCAGCTTTGGGGACACGGGAGCCAAGCCATCTCCTACTTTATTTGAATGAGCTTGAGCAAACTCCCTAGCCTAACCAAGTTCAAGTTTAGGTTAAGTCTATTTACTCCCTCCCTATAAGGTGTTCCACAAGGCTGTTACTAGTATGCATTGTAACCTCCTTGGACGATAGACTTATCCCTTATTTGGGGGGTGGCTTATGTTCCTCTGTAACGTACCATGAGAGCCAGCGTGGTATAGTGATTTGAGCATTAGACTACAGCCTTGGAGACCAGGGTTCTATTCCTTGCGTGGCCATGGAAACCCACTGGGTGAGCTTGGGCATGTCACACACTCTCAGCCCCCAGAAAACCCAGCAAAAGGTTCACCTTAGGGTCACCATAAGTTGGAAGCAACTTGTAGGCAGACAGCAACAATAAAGTATCATATATGTCAGTGAAGTGGAGGCTGGTGGTTTCTATGACAGTACAGCAGTCAATCTACTCCAGCCTTTAACACCAACTCTGAAGGAGCTGTCAAAGGTAATGAACCCTATTACCCCTAAATAGGTTCACCCCACTGGATAGCTCCCTTGAAGTTCAGACTAAAACCCATATTGAATTTATCGTCCTACTGACATTGGGCTATTGGTCTTCTCCGCCGGGTCAGGGGCAGGAAAACACCTTAAAGGAGTTATCTAGATGTCTCTACTAACTCTCTATCCCAAGATGGATGACACCAAGCATAAGGAGTGAGGTGGAGTTCTTGTCAAAGCTTTCCCAAGGTTTCTACAGAGCTTCACAACTTGACAAAACACAGGTACCTTTTCCCCTGCAGGTCCATCTTCTCCTTTCTCCCCCTTGTCTCCATCAAATCCTGGAGGTCCCCTTTCACCCTGAACAACAATGGGAGAACATTATGTTACATTCTTCCCCTGGTCAAGGTCAGCCCACATTAGAAGGGCTCCTTTCACTATGAAAAGGCGTCTTTATTTCTGGAGGAAAAATGTGAGCTCAGAACCAACTGGAGACTGCATTAACCATAACTAAATCTTTCATCTGCATTGAGCAAACCATAGCTCCCTCTTCAGCTTTTTGGAATCCTGGGTTTTCTTTGCAAAGTACTCTTTGCAGTACCCTTTGCCCAGCATCCTCTTAGTGGCATATGCATTTGTAATGGCATTGTAGGCTTGCACATGTGGGCTACAGACAATCTCAACAAATTTTCAAAACAGCAAGAAGAGACAGTTCAAATTCATGGCGTGCAGGGCTGACAATCAAGAAGCAACTATCACAGTTCAGGAAGGAGACAGACAAGCTGGAGCATGTCCAGAGGAGGGTGAACAAAATGGGAGAAGGCTTGGGAACCATGAAGCCCTAGGAAGATTGGCTTGGGAAGCTGGGTATGTTTGGCTTAGAGAAGAGAAGGTTAAGAGAGGGCATGATAGATATGTTTAAATCTTTGAAGGGATGTTATGTGGAGGATGGAACAAGTCTATTTTCTGCTGTTCCAGAGAGTAGGACATGGAGTAATGGCTTCAAACTTCAGGGGAAAAAAAGATTCCACCTAAACATTAGGAAGACTTTGCTTATGGTTAGAGCAGTTCAACAATGGAATATGCCACTGCCTGGGCATGTGGTGGATTCTCCTTCTCTGGAGACAATCATGGCCAGATACAAATCAATGGCATTGCCCACTGAGAGCTCTGGAGGACCTTGGGAGATCTGCCATCCTTGATCTCTGCCTGACTACAGGAACATAGCCAAACGCTTCTCTGATCCTCTCCACTATCCATCAGTTACAGACTTGCTCCTGGAGGGGGTTAATTGCAGTGACATGGTGAGACGTGGGGCTAGCAAAAATGGAGCCATAATGGCATTCCACATGCAGAACTCTTATGCTATATGCAACCATGTGGTATCTTGGCCACAGAGCATTATCTAAAGGGCTGCAGAAGCAGCCATTTGATGTGATGTATCTGCACACTAGCTGGGTTATTGTCCTGTCATCTTGCTGGACTCTGACACAACTTGCATAGGGATCAGTAGCCACTGAATAAATGATTAAACTTATTTCTAGGGACCTGAAACTGAAGTTCGTTTAGTGGCAGCTGTGGCTTCCACGTCAGTGGGGCGATGAATCCAGTTTGAACCTTAAAGGAGCTAGCCCAGATGCCAAACCCTTTAAAATTTAAATGAGTTATCTAAGGTGCTGAAGATATTTGGAAGATAAGTTTCAGAACCTTGGGCAGTTCCTCCAAAGTACAGAGTAAAACATGGACCAGATTCACTGCCCCACTGAACTCTGGATTCCCCATTGCTACTGCTTCATCATATTTTAACAGCTAATACAGCTGACATTTTAAAAGTTAAATCTGCCTGCCTGTCTGCCTGTGAATAATATAAATATATGGTAGTCGTATCCTACAGAGAGCTGTAGGCAGAAAAAGAAAAAAAGAAAAGAAAAAAAAGAAAGAAAGAGAAAGGAAACAGATTGCATTAGAAAACAGATTGCATTAAAAGCTAAAGAGAATCAGAAACGTCTGGAGTGGCTGCCGCAACTTCCATTAATTCTAATTTTAAATGTTTAAAAGGACAGATCTTCCCTCCCCTCTGAACAATTTTAACACAGTTGGAAGCATACTGAAAAGCTGAAACACATTCAGAGGAGGACAACCAACATGGTAAAAGGCCTGGAAACAGTGAAGCCCTATGAGGAGTGGTTTAGGGAGCTGGGGATGTTTAGCCCGGAGAAGAAAAGATTAAGAGGTGAACGATAGCCAGGTTTAAATATTTGAAGGGATGTCATACGGAAGATGGAGGAAGCTTGTTTTTTGTTGCTCAAGAGATTAGGACATGGAACATGGCTTCAAACTTCAGGAAAAGAGCTACTCTCTAAGCATTAGGAAGAACTTCTTGACAGTAAGAACAGTTGAACATTGGAATACGCTGCTTGAGAGTGTGGTGGAGTCTCCTTTGGAGGTTTTTAGACGGAGGCTAGATGGTCATTTTTTGAGAATGCTTTGATGGTGTCTTCCTCCATGGCAGAAGGGGGTTGGACTTGATGGCCTTTGGGGTCTCTTTCAACTCTGTGATACTAGGATTCTGTGTTGTGAGCAACTGTGGCTGGGGCTTAACATGTAACACTGAATGGCTTCACTGCCTTCTCAGGGCCTGTGATGATCTTCAACTGGCAACCCTATCTCAACATAGTCAGCTCTCCGTATTTGTGGGTTAAGCATTTGCAGACCTGAGTATTTGCAAGTGGAGGCGTGAAAGGGAATGGACAGGAGGAGGGAGGGTGCATGCATTCAATCACTTGCTTGCTCACGTGGGAGAGGGAAAGGGGAGGGACAGGAGGAGGGAGTGCATGCGCATTTGCTCACTCACTCACTCACTCACTCACTCACTCACTCACTTACTCACATGGGGGAAAGGGATGGGACGAGAAGAGAGAAGGTATGTGTGTTTGCTCACTCACTCACACAATTGGGAAGGGGATGGGACAGGTGTCTCCTCCCTCCCTCCTCTTGCTCCCCCATCCCATCCCATCCCATCCCATCCCATCCCATCCCCCCTAAAGCAAGTTAGTGAGCAACCAAGGGAATGCTAGTGCAGCTGGGCCCAGCCACCCCACTAGTACATGTACAGTTTTCTGTGTGTTTAATATGGGTTTGGGGGACTTACATATTGACTTTTTAATACATTTGTGGGGGTCCTGTGCCCCTAACCTCCTGCAGAAGTGGTGGGCTGGCCATATTTCCTTGTCCTCTAGTGCTCACTCACAGTATATTTATATTTCCTATGGATGGGAAAATCCTTTCTCACCCAGTTATGGCCTCTGCCCTAAGTATGATGCTCCCATACTAGGTTTTGCTAGTGACACCTCCTTTATTGTCCTTTTAAGCCTGGCACCACAGAGTGGGGAATAGATATCTGTGTAGAGAGTTTGTTTTAACTCAGCAGGTATTATTCAGTTAATATTAAATGTGGTTTGTTTAATCAGGCCAAAGGCCTACGTAGTTCAGCACCTTATTTCCTGTAGTAGCTAACCAGTTGACTCAATGGGAAGCTGACAAGGAGATCAAGAGGGCAACAGTACCCTCAGAGGGATGCAGCTCTGATCCTGGGACCCTTTCACATTCCAAAGTGATAGAGCTATGATTCCATTAAAACTGCCATGGTTCCATCCTATGGAATTATGGGATTTGCAGTCTAGAGAGGGGTACTTTGAATTCTGAGAGCCAGTGTGGGGTAGCAGTTTGAAAGTTGGACCAGGACTCTGGGAGATCAGAGTTCAAATCTCTGCCTGGCCATGGAAACACACTTGATGAACTTGGACAAGTCGCAGCCTTAGATGAAGGCAATGGCAACTCATCTGAAGCAATCTTGTCAAGGAAGCTCCACTACAGGTTCGCCTAAGAGTCACTATGTTGGAAACTGCTTGAAGGCATACAACAACAACAACAACAACTTTGAGTTCTCAGCTAGAGAGTTGCAGTGCCTTGCCAAGCTGCACATCCGAGTATTCCAGAGGATGGAACCATGGCACTTAAAGAGGAAACATAGTGCTATATTTGTACAGTGTGAAAGGGCCTTTGGAATTGACTTATTAATAAAACATACCATTTGCAGAAATATAGGATGGGGGACACATGGCTGGCTAACAGTACGTGTGAAAGGGATCTAGGAGTCTTCATAGACCACAAGCTGAACATGAGTCAGTAGTGTGATGTGGCAGCCAAGAAAGCCAACGCAATTCTTGGTTGCATCAATAGGAGTATGGTGTCTAGATCGAGGGAGGTATTGGTACCACTTTATTCTGCTTTGGTTAGACCTCATCTGGAATACTGTGTCCAGTTCTGGGCACCCCAATTCAAGAAGGACATGGATAAGCTGGAGCAGGTCCAGAGGAGGGCAACCAAAATGGTGAGGGGCCTGGAAGCCATGCCCTATGAGGTCAGACTTAGAGAGCTGGGTATGTTTAGTCTGCAGAAGAGAAGGTTGAGAGGGGACATGATAGCCAGGTTTAAATATTTGAAGGGGTGTCATGTCGAGGAGGGAGTGGGCTTGTTTTCTCCTGCTCTTGAGACCAGGACAAGGAGCAATGGATACAAGCTTCAGGAGGGGAGATTCCACCTGAACCTCAGGAAGAATTTCCTGACGGTCAGGGCTGTCAGGCAGTGGAATGTGCTGCCACGGAGTGTGGTGGAGTCTCCTTCTTTGGAGGTTTTTAAGCAGAGGCTGGATGGCCACTTGTAGGGAGGGCTTTGAGGGTTTTCCTGCATGGCAGGGGGTTGGACTGGATGGTCCTTGTGGTCTCTTCCAACTTTACATTTCTATGAAAACAATAAAACAAAACATCACTTGTCATAAGACTCTGACACACGGCAGGTTTCAAGGGTGTATTAATATTCAACCAGCCAGACATGTGGTGCACAGAAGTTAAAACCAACTTGTGGAAGATCCATAATAGAATGACAATAAAAACCATTTAGGTGGACATAATTGTCAATAGTCACTGCCACCTGGGGAAAAACAAGAGGCCACCACTTACTGGTTCTCCTTTATTGCCCTTGTAGCCTTGAGGTCCAAAGATCGTCATGGGATCTCCCTGTGGTAGAAAACATAAAGAGAAGAATTTCTGTGTTGTGTCTTCATTTATGAGTCCAAGCTAAAAGTAAAGTTAGTACCAAATAGTACCAGGTTCCAACTCCAGTGCATCCAACTCTAACCTATGGAAAGAGCAAACCCCTCATCAAATTAAGGGAACTTCTCTGTAATCTGCAAGTTTTGAAACAGAGGACTTCTATCTGTTCTTTTTACTTGCGGAGGCTCCCTTGGGACTGCTCACACACCTGCACATGTGCTGCTGGCAAAACAACTTGAGGATGCGAGAAGATGCCAAGCTGACTGAGACACATTACAAGCAGGGCATGTGGTCCGTCTCAAGCCAGCCTCCATAATTTCCTCATGCTCCCTACACGGGTTCTGCTTTTTGACCAGTTCTGCTTTCCGTGCTCCAGTCCCTAACCCATCAGATAAGCAGAGGATGCATGTAATCATTTTGCATAGGTCTAAATTCTTTCATTAGTCCTGCCTAGAGGAGAGCTACTGAATCTGAATCTCATAGAATCATAGAAATGTAGAGTTGGAAGAGACCACAAGGGCCATCCAGTCCAACCCCCTGCCATGCAGGAAAACCCTCAAAGCACTCCCGACAAGTGGCCATCCAGCCTCCTCTTAAAAACCTCCAAAGAAGGAGACTCCACCACACTCTGTGGCAGCACATTCCACTGTCGGACAGCCCTGACTGTCAGGAAATCTCTCTAGAGGAGCCCTGGTGGCGCAGGGGTTAAATGCCGGTACTGCAGCCACAACGTTGTGAGTTCAATCCTGCCGGGCTCTAGGTTGACTCAGCCTTCCGTCCTTCCACAGGTCGGTAAAATGAGTACCCAGCTTGTTGGGGGCAATTAGCTAACACACTGTAAACCACTTTGAGAGCACTTAGCTGATAAGCAGTATGGAAATACACATGCTATTGCTATTACTAATCTACTGGATTGGCCTGCATTTGATTCACTATTCAACAATTGATTGTATATGTTCACTCCAGTTGGGATTCACCAACAGGATTCCAGTGATGTGGTTGTACTTTATTGGATTACGCATAGCCATTTGGCAGTGTTTTTACTGGACGCACCTCTGGCGAGACTGCAGAAAAAGCCCCTTCCCTAATTTACAATGGGATAAGAAGCAGGCCCCATGGGCAGACACAGCATCAGTTGTACAATGTTGAAATTCAGCAGAAGGGTGATGTAACACAGCCACTGTTTCACTAGTTTTTTCTTACGGTCACTGTTTTTTTCCCTCAAACAAGTGGCCATTGAACCCTCATTGTTATCCTCTCTGTTCTCTCATATGCCTGTGTGTGCACGTGTGTATGTGCCTTCAAGTCACCCGTTGACTTATGTGTCTTTAAGTCACCTGCTGACTTATGGTGACCCCATTAATTTCATAGCATTTTCTTTGTCAAGGAAGACTCGGAGGTGGTTTTGCCAGTTCCTTCTTCTGAAATATAGCCAACAGCACCTGGTATTCATTGGTGGTCTCCTATCCAAGTACTAAACAAGGTTGACCCTGCTTAGCTTGCAAGATCAGATGGGATCTGGTGCCTTTAATTATAGGTCCCTTTCGTATACCTATCCCCTGTCTTAAAAACAACCATCACCATTCTAAACTAGAGGGCATATCACACTACACAGCCATAGTAACATGACCTACCTGAACTGCCATGGCTGCCTCCAGTGGAATCCTGGGGTTTGTAGTTTGGTGGGGCACTAGAGCTCTCTGGCTGGTGATCCTAAATGCCTTTCTCTAAACTGCAAATGCCAGGATTCTGTAGGATGGAGTCATGGCAGTGAAAGTGGAATCATAGTGCTACAACTCCATAGTGTGAAAGAGAATTAGAAACAGAACCATCTGGGTCCAGGATGGAGAGGGACTGCTTGTAAGTGAAGATCAGCTTTTCTTGACAGCAGTTCAATAGAAAAGAAGGACAAACAGGTCCCCTCCCATTGGCCTTCTGAAATAAGATAGGGCTACAGTCAATGATGTATAAAGTTAGAAAATATTGCAGTCAACGAACATCCTCAGCTTAATTATCTCTCCCATGCTGTTTAATCCACCTCCTTACCCGTAATGTTTTATTCACACTTCCTTTCGAGAGGGCATTACGGATTCCTTTATGATAGAAAAAGGCTCTTCCTCCAGTAAGAGGAGATCCAGAATTAATTTGCCGCTAGCTCAAGCAGCCTCTGTGTGAAAGGTTTTTCCTTTCAGAGACAAATTGGCCATCAACTTTTAACAGAGCAGGATTCAAAGAGCAAGCTGGGCCATTTCTATCAAGCTGTTTTGGGTGGGAGGCCAACTTGGCAGAACTTTGGTTCTGGAATGAATGGAAGCAACAAGGTTGTTCCACTCTATTGGGGCAATACGATATAACAATGATACTGGAAACCCCACACTTTTCCAGACAACTTTGAAACAAACAAAGGACGGAGGGTGGATCGCATTACATGTTAACCATCATGTAACATCCCTCAGCTTTTTAATACACCTGCTAGAATCCTGTTGGGGTTTTATACCTAAGGTCCCTTATACGTGCAGTTTCCCTTTGTGCAATGCAGGTTTTCAGTTCACGGTTGTGTATTTGTGGTTCTCTCTTCTACAAAATTTGCTGCTGCACCCCTGAATTCTGGGAAAACTTCAGCAGTGGCAACTACCTCAACAATGTACCAGTTACAGTTAAGATTTGAATTTTATCTCTGCCCTCATCCTGCAGTGGTAACCTCTTTGAATGTCTCTTACCCGTTCTCCTTTGGGCCCAGGGAAGCCAACATCACCCTAAAATAAACAAACAAATATAAATAACAAGACATCAGTGAAAAAAGAGGGAATCACTCATTAATCACTCATTCATATTTCCATATCACCTGAGACCTTGGCCATTTTTTGGCAAGATTTGGGTCCATATCAGGAGTCTACCCTAGTCATCCTGCTGGAGGAAGGGGTTCTAACAGTGGAGGAAAGCCCCAAAGCAACCACAAATCAGTCTGTATGGCTTCGATCAGCCAGGAGCCCACGACAATGTCCAGATGTGTTGGTCAGAAAAGGCTGAACTAGGAAAAAAGGCATTGTGGGAAGAATGGCCAAACTGCCACGCGGACAGCCCATCCTACCGGGCAGTCCAGCTGCCTCATGGGTTTGTGAGGAATTTCAAAGCCTGGTGGGCTACAAACGGAGGGGAATTCTAGGTGGAGCGTCACAATGGAGCATCTACAAAATGAGGGTATTGCCCTTCAGATAAGAATTCGGTCCTCCAAGCAAAAGTGTCCTTCAGTCCCCAAACTTGTAGCACTGCAGTGACTTAAAAATTCAGTTAAACGTTTAGAAATAGAGTTTTGGCATCCAAAGAAAAGGGGTAGGCAAAGTGAACAAGAGAATTGTGGACCCCACAAAATAGAAGAATTCTAGGTGCAAATGTTTTCAGTGTCTCATTCTCTGCAGTGGTAGAAATTTGGAGACTGAAGGAAAATTTCATTTGGTGGGGCAGAATTTCTATTTGGGGAGCAATGTGCTCCTTTTGTCACTCTCATTTCTACACCTCTTATTCCTGGGGAAACTGAGGATGAGTGTGGGTGTTTCAGAGAGTTCAAGGCAGTATACATGAGTCTCCTTCAGCCTATTTTTGTCTTCAGGATAATCCCGTGTGGTAATTCAGGCTGAGGAGAGTGTCTGGCCCCAGGTCCCCCAATGAATTTAGGGTACAATGGGTGGGATGGCTGGAGGAAGTTTGGTGGACGGCGTTAGCTGAAAAGTCAGCCTTCTAAGTTCATTAGGCAGCAGAAGAAATTCGACGGGATCCATTTTCCCTTAGATTTCTTATTTATTTCTCTCATATTTCAGAGTCATCTTGTGATTATGGTCCTTGGTTGCATACTATTTTTTGGAATAATTTTCTTTCATGAACGGGTGTTGTGGTTTGCTTATTCTTAGGCCCTTTCTGCAAAAGAGAGATACATCGCTGTAGCGTTGTTGCATCACGAATACCTCTGCACGTCCAACCGGTCTGACGTTGTTCTGTTGTAGTTTGTTCTGCACATGTTCAGCTCTTAGCGTGGTTCACATTGTTGTGAAACCGGTGTAATACAAAAATGGAAAAATTCAGATGCAAACCAACCACAACAGTGCCGCTGCATTTTTTCCTACACGCGGAAGTGTTATATCGATTCATATCACAGAGGTGGGCGTTAAATTGATCAATCAGCAGCGGCAGAGCGGAGGAGGAAGGGGAATAGGAGTTCCAGGAGAACTGACGATGTGGAAGCTGCAAATGATTTTCTCCACTTTACTTTGACAGAAACTGGAGGGTGTGCAGATAGGAGTTGGGATAAGTCGGAGTAAAAAACACCACTCATAAAACGTGGTAAAACGCTCCTTCACTCTAGTGCGGAAAGGACCTTACACTTTCCTCTGTTGCTCTGTGCTTCCAAGGTGACTCTGGCAATGGCGATCCTCTCACAGAGTTTTCTTGAAAAAATTTCTTCAGGCGACTTTTCCCACTGGGCTTGAGGGCGTTTGGCGACAAGACATTGATTGTTTCTTTGGCACTGCATTTTAGCAGCGGTCTCTTGTGATCTCCTGGTGGTAGGAGACCACAAACCAACGCAGCCCCCAAACCTCTGACAGTTCCCCCTCCTGAACTAACCACTACCACCACCACTAGCACAACAATTCCCATTTCCCCCCCAAAACTGAGACTCAAAGCAGCTCACAATATTAAAAACAATGCAATTAAAAACATACAAAAAGTGAATATTAAAACAATCAAACTACTTACAGTATTAAAACAATAGCAGTAAGAATAAAAATGATTTTTTTAAAAAAAAGGTCTTAAAAACAGCAATTAAAACAACACAGCACCTCCTAGCTCATTCTTTAAAAACATTCAGAATGAAAAGATCTGTGCCTGCCAAGATAAAGACAGCAAGGAAGGGGCTGTTCTGGCTTCCCAGGGTGAGGGGAATTCCAGAATCTAGGGGTGGCCACTAAGGCCATTTCCGCACTATAGTCTTACAGCGTGGTTATTCTACTTTCAACCTCCTATGGAATCCTGGGGTTTGCAGTTTCGGGAGGGGCCGGCCGGCCCCTCCCGAAACTGCAAACCCCAGGATTCCATAGGAGGTTGAAAGTGGAATCATCGCGCTATAAGAGCATAGTGTGGAAATGGCCTAAGTCCCTGTTTCACATCCCCACCAACCATTCTTGTGATAGCGGTGAGACAGAGAGAAGGACCTGACATCAACTGACTCTAGATGTTGGACGTGATAGACTGTTGATGAACACCCAGCAGAGATGTTCTTGTGATAGCTTAAGCCCATTGATTTATGTACGCTGGGAGGGCAGGATGCTTTAGATTATCACCATATCAACATGCTTTTAAAAGGAATCGGATAGAATGGCTCTGATCCAAGAAGACTGGAGAAGGGGATCAAGTCTGCACGGCTGCACTGCTGTCATCACCCTGGCCTCTGGGCAGAGATAGATTGGCTACGTACCTTTTCGCCTTTCAGCCCCACAAGGCCATTCTGTCCCTGAAAAGGCATAGAAGAGACCATTTCAACTGAATGTGAGCATTTTTAAGATTCATAACGGCATGACTGACATTATCTTTCAGATGTTTGGGGCAGACTAAGGGCCTTATCACATGACACTGGTATAGCACTATTAATCCACTTTAACTGCCGTGGCCGCACCTGTGGAATTCTGGGGTTTGTAGTTTGAGGAGGCACTGGAGTTCTCTTGCTGAGAATTCTAGATCTCTCTTCCTAAACTGCAAATCCCATGGTTCCATGCAATATTGCCATGGCAGTTAAAGTGGAATAATAGGACTATAACAGTGGCCCTTTTCGCATGGCGTTTTCAATGTGAAAGGGCCTCTCAAGCGTCGCGCACATGTGAGGAGAGGTCCGCACGATGCACTCACATTTGCACGATGCTCCAGGGCCTGACAGGGACCGTGCATGCATTTTTCATTTTCGGCTTTAAGCCGAAAATGGTGCATGGACGCGCATCGCTTTGGGGCCCCGCACGCACTTACCTTGTGTGTGGAGGCTCGGGAGCCGGGCCGGCCGCGCTTTCTGTCCAGTGCAGCCTGGGAAGGTCCCAGGCTGCACTGCGAAAGGAAGAGGTGGGGCTCTCGCGAGAGCCCAAAGCTTGTGCGCAGCCGAAGGACCCCGGACGCGAGAGCCTCTCTCCGGAGGCTGCTCGCACGAGCACTGCATCCCAGCGCCGAAAATACGTGAGCTGCGGAAAGGGCCGGTGTAATGTGATAAGGCTCTAAAACAGAAAGCAATGGTGCAGCTAAGGTCTGGACATAAAACTCTTACAGGGCTATCCCCACTGGATGGAAAGAGGAAAGTGGTTCAGATTATGAGTTGTTGGTTGGTCTTGGTTATGAGGGGAAAAGAAACCAGGGTGCTTTCCCAGGTGGAGCTCATTCTCATTTCTCTTTCCCTTGCAGATGAGGCCAGCCACTTCTTTGTTGCCTGAATCACCTTTCTAACTCCTGCACCAGTAAACGGAAACAGCAGTGGTCCCCTTCAGCTTGACAGCTGCCAGGAGAGGTTGGAGGGGGGCAAGGGGCCAGCAGTGGTTCTCAAGCTGTGGGTCCCCAGATGTTTGTGGACTTCAGCTCCCAGAAGGCCTGAGCATTGACCATAGTGGCTGGGGCTTCTGGGAGCTGAAGTCCACGAACATCTGGGGACCCACAGGTTGAGAACCACTGGGCTAGAGAATAGTTCCTTGTGCCCCCTACAGACAAAAATATGCATACACATAACCCAGAATTATGTATGCCTATGTCACTAACAGGATCCTAGCCCACATATATCTTAAAGTAAAGGGGTGTGTGTTTCTGTTAAAAAAAGACTATCTCTGTAATTATGCACAAGCCTGCCCAACTATCACTCAACTAGACCACTGCAAGGAGTATGTAGAGGAGAATGTGTGCTTATTTCACGCAAGCAACCAGTGCTGCTTCTGAAAATGACCAGTAGATTTCCCTTTGCACAAGCCAGCTCCTTTCCCCCATTGCCTGGCAATTTCTCCTTCTGCTTCCTCTTCCTGCATGTCTAGGGCCATTTCTGCACTAGCCTGTTATAGTGCTACGATTCCACTTGCAACATCCTCTGGAATCCCGGGGTTTGCAGTTTTGGGAGGGGCCGGCTGGAATGATAGCGTATAACAGTCTAGTGTGGAAAATGGCTTTTGTGGGGAGACCATCAAGAGGCTGTAGGAAAGAGTAAGAAAGAATGATGCCTGACACCATAAAGATTTGCTGGCAGTCAGAATTGACTGCCGTGAGGTAGATAGATCAAGGATCTGTGTGAACATGCACTACGTTACACCAGTTTCATTCCATTTTAACTGCCATGGCTCCCTCCTGTGGAATCCTGGGATTCGCAGTATGGTAAGGAACTTAGAATTCTCTGCTAGAGAGCTCTAGTGTTCATCTACATGAAATTGTAAGCCCTCCATCAAAGTGCAAATCCCAGGATTGAGAAGGATGGAGTTAGTATGAAACTGGTACAACTGTGTGCTACAGCTAATCCTCTGTATAAGACCCCTTCCTATATTCCTGTATCTTACCATCATGCCAACGGGGCCACGGACTCCCACAATTCCTTCTTCACCCTGTTAAATAGAGGTTATAGGTCTATCAGTGGTTCTATGTTCCTGTCGAGATCAATGAGCTTTAAATGGTGAGATTTTTGGATGAGATTAATATAGGTAGCTAAGAAACAGCAGCCTGACACTAAGTAAACCATTTAGCACACCCCAACTAGAGTCAACTTATTGGTAGATTGCACCCACTAGGAAACCTTCATCAATGGGATTTACCTACATCTTGGATTCACCATCCAACAGTGGATTAAATGAGTCTGCTCTAACTGAGAGTGACCATTAAGATTCAGGCTGTAGTGTGATATGAAGCCATTATCCCAATCAAAACATCTGGTGATAGATTGGAAATTCATAGCCCAACAGAAATTGTCTTCCTCTGAGATCAATGAGGGCTGGGCCCTTTCATGTGATCAGGGCCAATGAACCCAGGCTTTAAGAAAGCAGTCCAATAATTTGAACCCAAAATAGGTTTGGCACATTAGAAAGCCTCTTTAAAGTTTTGACTAAAACACAGAGTCTAAAGAACTAGGGAGGGGATGAATCCAGAATTTTCTGAATCCAAATCCGGATCTGATTCCCTGGAAGGTTCTGGGAATCCACGAATCTCATGAATCTTGAATCTTTCAAATCCTTTTTAAAAGTGTTTAAAAAGCAAGGGAAAGAAAGCACTTACTGAAAAGTGTTTTCGAAACAGAATTTGACAAGTCTCAAGTCCTGCAACAAGGAAGACACTTAAAAAAGACACAAAACACCAGCCTCTAGTCCAGTCTCAATTCTGCACCCTGCAGTCTCAAGTCAAGTCTCAAGTCCTGCAAAAAGGCACTTAAAAATACAAACAAACCAGCCTCTAGTCCAGTCTCAGTTCTCTATCCTCTCAAGTCCAGTCTCAAGTCCTGCAAGGAACTTTCAAGTCAAGTATCTAGTCCAGCCTCAATAATTCCCAATCCCAACCCTCTAGTCTCAAGTCAAAAGAACAGAGATTATTACCTTGCAGAGGGAGGAAGCCCAAGTGGGCACAGGCAGCCTCTGGCACGCAGGCGGCTTTATGCCACGATTTCCATGTGCCCAGGGGCCCGCTGGCCAGTTAGGCCCCAGAGGCGCCAATTTTTAAAAACAAACTATTTGGTGGATTTGAAAGATTCAGTTTGCCTATTTTGGTGTGGGGATTCGGATTCGCAAATCTCAAATCCTTGCCGAGGATTTGAGGATCCAAGGATTCGGTTGGCCCATCCTTATAAAGAATCTAAAGTTGAGATGGGAGCTATTAGCCACATAGGTCGTTTCCACTCTACATTGTTCTAGTGTTATTATTCCACTTTCAACCTCCTGTGGAATTCTGGGCTTTGTAGTTTCCTGAGGCCACAGAGCTCTCTGGGTGAGAATTCTAAAGGCCTCTCCCTAAACTGCAAACCCCAGGATTCCATAGGAGGTTGAAAGTGGAATAATAGCACTAGAACAGTGTAGTGTGGAAATGGCCATATTCTCACACATCTCTCACACTATACTTACAGTTCCCAGTGAGTGACCACGGGCAAGTCACACTGCATGCCGATACATGGATACTAGGAGAAAATTGCACTTAAAAATGTACAAATTGTTGTGCAAGCTTAAACAAAATTTGGAATTTGATGCCAGATCTCTCTCTCTCTCTCTCTCTCACACACACACACGCACACACATACACACATGAGGTCTAACTTAAGGCTGGCGAAGTGGGAAACGGAAGAAAACCAGTATTTGCAGATCCATCCATCCCTGCCTTTTATTCTATGAAAAGTCTTTAAATGAATCTAATTGAATGATGGATTAAATGCTGCAATTCTTGCTCTTGTATCTATCAACATATCGATTGATGCACTTCCCCATCTTATCTTTATAGGGCAATGTTATGTATTATCATGTATGTCTCATTTTCCCCAGTCGATAAAATTGGGTTGCTGCCTGTAATAAAGGAAGTTCCCTTTGAAGCCAGAATGGAAGCCAGTAAACAAAGTTCCCAGTGTTGCCCAGTGGCTTCCATGTCAGGGATGTAGTGAATCCACTGTTTCCCCTCCAAGTGCTGAAGTCGTCATTTCCCAGCACTCTCAATTCCAGCACCTCAGAAACCCAGCAGTTAGGACACGTGTCTATGGTCAAGTTCAGTCATTCACAGCATAAATGTGAATCCTCAGCAGTTATGACGTTCAAGGTATATCTCATTCCCTATGATGCCAGAGGAGTGGGGAATGCATGACTTAGCAAGGACAATGACACCAGATTGGGAGGGGTTACTAATACACCAGACCTTGGCAAATGGGAGAGCTGGGACAAAGCTAACAAAATGAATTTCAACAGAGAGAAATGTAAGGTCCTACACTTATGCAGAAAAAATGGAATGCACAAATATAGGATGGGGGGCACGTGGCTGGATAGCAATACATGTGAAAGGGATCTAGGAGTCTTCATGGACCACAAGCTGAACATGAGTCAGCAGTGTGACGCGGCGGACAAGAAAGCCAACGTGATTCTTGGCTGCATCAACAGGAGTATGGTGTCTAGACCATGGGAGGTAATGGTACCACTCTATTCTGCTTTGGTTAAACCTCATCTGGAATACTGTGTCCAGTTCCGGGCACCTCAATTCAAGAAGGAAATCAACAAGCTGGAATGTGTCCAGAGGAGGGCCTCCAAAATGGTGAAGGGTCTGGAAGCCATGAAGCCCTGTGAGGAGTGGCTGAGGGAGCTGAGGATGTTTAGTCTGCAGAAGTGAAGGTTAAGAGGAGACATGATAGTCATGTTTAAATATTTGAAGGGATGTCATGTCAAGGAAGGAGTGGGTCTGTTTTCTGCTTCAAGCTACAGAAAAGGAGATTCCACTTGAAGCTCAGGAAGAACTTCCTGACGGTCAGAGCTGTCCGGCAGTGGAATGTACTACCTCGAAGTGTGGTGGAGTCTCCTTCTTTGGAGGTTTTTGAGCAGAGGCTGGGTGGCCATCTGTTGCTTTGATGGGTGTTTCTGCATAGCAGGGGGTTGGACTCGATGGCCCCTGGGGTCTCTTCCAATTCTATGATTCTGTGATTCCATGACTGGGGGATGGCTGTTTACTGTACAGGACTAACTGACACCTGGAAGTCAAAACTTTGCCATCAAATGGTTGTTGAAGAATGGCTCATTGATGGTGGATGCTGTACATTTTTCTCATCAGTTTTGTTTTAAGTGCTTTAAAATTGTTATACATTCATAGAATCATAGAATCATAGAGTTGGAAGAGACCACAAGCGCCATCGCATCCAACCCCCTTTTGCCATGCAGGAATATACAATCTAAGCACTCCCTTTGACAGATCGCCATCCAACTCTATTTAAAAACTTCCAAAGAAGGAGACTCTGCCACACTCCACTGAGGCAGCAGTGGATTCCACTGTCTAAGTTGCTCCAAATGTTTAGATGGAATCTCTTTATTTAAGTTTGAAGCCACTGCTCCGTGTCAGTGCAGTTTTAATTTGATAGCTTTTCTTTCAATTAATTTTTACTATTAAGTTTGATTTTTAGGTTACAAATCTGTAACTGTGATGCAAGATGCCAGCCCATACTTTTCAATTCCATTATTATTTCGGGGGGGGGGAGGCAGCTGTGTTTCCTCAGTCTGGAATATGCTCCCAGTTTCCACGGGGGCTTTGTAAACTTTTCCACCGATGATCTCTCCTTGCAACCGGCTGTTATTCCTTCCTCAAAGTGCTGACTGCAGTAAATGGCACTGTGGGGGTCACAAAGGAGAAGGCAATGGCTGCTAATGGCTTCCGTGTCAGTGGAGGAGTGAATTCCTCTCCAGGGTTTAGCTTGGTTGTAAAAGAAGCTATACAAGGTCCTGAATCATATTCTCACAAAGGTTCAGCTCTTGGGACAGCTCTTTTAAAATTCAGGTTAAAACCTGGATTAGATGCACCGCCCCAGTAATATGGGACCAACAAGCCACTGGCACTAGGGGGTATTTTTAGGCAAAAAACGGCCACAGATTCCCACTGACATCTCAGTGCAGGTGAAGAGCATTTTTTGACCAGATCCTTCCAATTGCTTTTTCATCAAAGCAAAAAATGGATAGTTAATCTGAATAAGAGAACGTGTAGTTTAGCCCTCTCTGTCGTAATACCGCTGGCACCAAATCACTGCAATTCCTTAAAAAACTAACAAACACCAATTAACAATATGCAAAATCTTTCCTCCTCACCCCTTCCCTGTCCCCAAAGCAGGTTCACTTGGATTTAAAACAGGTGTTGACATTATTACTTTGTTCACTCTTAGGTCCCCAGTGTCTGATTTGTGAGCAAGCCTTCTGTCACCTTTTTTGTACAAAAAGTATTGAGTAATAAATAGTTGTCCACAAGCCACAGATGTTCACAGAGTAATCCTAGCCTTGGTGTGCGTTCTTGGTGTGCTTGTTTTTAGAGCTCTTGACCCATGCAAATCCCTTTTCTCCCTCCCTACAGGCTGAATTGTTTCTCCTGGAAGCCCCCTCCCCAGGAGAGGCAATTCACTTTTTTAACTATTGTGACTGGGATTCTGTTCGGTATTTGCAATGTTGTAAACCAGAATGGGGTTGCGGCATCATTGCAACCACTGTTAATGCCCTCCGAAGCCCACCATAGAATTCAGGGAGCCACACGAACTGAAGGAGTTCTGTGGTACTGGAGATCAGAATACTGAACAATGACGTGTCTAACTCTCTCCTGGCCTCAAGGCGCAGCATGAAAATAGGTGTCAGGGAGCTCTTTGGGGTCCTCTTGCCAGTGGCATTGTTGTCCCCTTGGAAAACCCTGTCCCAAGGTCTACAACTTTGATATAAAATTAATCTAACCCACCAGAGAGGTCACTTGAATGTGCACGTAGGCAATAATGGTCGCACGACCGAAAGAACCAGATGAGGCCAGTAAAATCCCCAGTCACGTAGCCACAGGAGACCTCATGTTGTGATAACCCATGGTGGACAAAAGGCCTTTAAGCTTTAAGGAGTCCACTTGAAGGGAGTCAAAGTGTTCCTGGAAAACTGGGCACTGGAAGCAATAAAACCTTATCAACTCCATCTCCAGAAACTCACACCACAGCCTCAAAGCGGAAGAAGATCCTGTCATTTAGATGACACCTTGTTATCTTCTGAGAAATGTCAGGTGTGGAGTTGTTTTTTCTTATTCTGTCCCTGTTTGTTCTCCCCGAGAAAGGATTTGCCTTCAAAGTAAATTTTTCCTACAAATAGCCTTTGTTTCTGGGCTAAGTTAGGCAGGACAGACCAAGGCAAGGAGAAAGATTATGATGCCTCCTGGTCCTCCTCCCTCCTCAGCGTCTCTTCGCTGAGCCGGTGTTCCATTGCTGCTTCCCGGACCAAAGGATTCCAGGAGAGGTGCAGTATTTCCCAAACTGTGAATCCCTCAACAATCTATTTTATTTCCACTCTTTATTTCTATTAGCCCTTGGATGTGTGTGTGCGTGCGTGTGTGAGTGCGAACTACTACTACTCAATAAATTCATTAATTGGACCTTTTTGTGTGATTTCTGACTGAGCCTGACCTCGTAAACATTGGGTTAAAGATCCCTAATTACCCTGCCCTCTTTGCATTGCTAAAGCAGTGCTCATAGCTAATTTTCCCCACAAGTGACGATTTGACAGGCATTGGGGATCCCCCTAAGGGACCCCCAGCAAGCAGGGTAACAGCATATCTAACCTAAACAACACTTTGGGGAAGCATGGAAATTGCACACCCTACCTTCTCACTCCTACCCCATCCTCCCCCCGAATGCATGGCTTTTTGTGCCCCCCTGGCATTGGCACCTGGGCCACGTGTCCTATTTTCCCCACCCCAGACAACCCTCTGCCTCTTGCAACTGCTTTTCACACTGCACCTTGTTGGCAGGAGGAGGCTGAATACACCATTGTTCAGTGTCCTGCTCTCCATCGCCTTGAAACACCTTCAACTGCTTATCTTCTACGGTGGGTTTGGAGGGGTTTAATTGGGTGACGCAGCTACGGTGACGGAGCTAGACCTGACAATGCAGAATCTTGGCCTATATTATTTATTGTTTGTTTGTTTAATTTATATCCTGCCTTTCTTCTAATATGGGGCTCAAGGTGGCTCACAACACAGCTGAAACAATATACAGTTAAAACAATGGACAATGCAAAAGTTAAAGAAATCATTACATAAACAATCATACTGAGTCATTAATTTAGAAGTGTTAAAAAGGCAGCTTAAACACAGTAACAAAGATCAAAAAGATACAGCACACCTCAATTAAAAGGCCTCCTGAAACATCCAGATACATTTTTGAGTAAATGAAAAGATCTTTGCCTGCTAGTGGAGAAACAGCAGAGAAAGCATCAACCTAGCCTGCCATGGGAGGAAATTCCATAGCCTGCAGGCAGCCCTCTCGTGTGCCCTTACCAAACATACCTGCGATGGTTGTGGTGCCAAGAGAAAGCCTTCTCTGACATATCTTAAAAATCTGAGTGGGCTCACAGTGAGAGAGATGGTCTTTAATATAATCTGGACTCAAGCCATTGCAGGCTCCCCCTGCATTGTACAATCAAATAATTCTCCATCCCTATCAGAAAATCCCACCAAAATACAGTCCTCCCGCAACATTCGTGAGTTTGACCTTTGTGAATTTGATTATTCATGAGGCAGTCGCTTGCCTCCCCCTGCATTTTCCTCCTCTCAACCCCTGCATTCCTCACCCTAGGCTTGCCAGGCTTGCGTTTAAAAATTGAGTTTTTTTTCCTTTTGGTGGGCAAAGTCCCCCTCCCAATGCTGAGGGTGTGGCCTCTCTGCCATGTGGGTGCACATTCTGCTGTGTATTGGCTGCTGACTGGTCAGGTGCTCCTTTTCCAAGGTGGCCACTGGAAGTAAATAGAGCTCCAGAACTCCCCTCTTCTCTGTCTGAGGGGAAAGTACTGGTAAGCCTTCTCAGTTGTTGTTTTCTCTCCCTCCTACCTAACGCCAGGGCTGGAGGCAAAGGAAAGGGAAGGGGGAAATCTCCAAAGAGGAATGGGAGGGGAATTATTGGGAGGGTGGAGTTATTCGCATTTTTCCCACTTTCATGAAGGTTCTGTACCCTGAACCCTGGCAAATATGAAGGGGCTACCGTAACCCCAATTGCTTGGCCAGTGGCTTCTGTGTCAGGGAGATGATGAATCCACGTTGGGTTTAATTTCAGACTTTAAAGGACCTATCCAAGGTGCTGAAACCTATTCCCCAAATACATTTAGCACCTTGGACAGGTCCCCCAAGATCAGGGATAAAATCCAGAATGGATTCAATGGACCCTTGACATGGGAAGCTACTGGCTAACTCTGTTTGAGATGCGCAAAGCAGAAGCTGTCACGCAGAACACTGAAAGATATTATATTGATAGAGTATCCTACCCGAGGGCCAGGGAAACCACGTGGTCCTTTTGGACCCAATTTTCCAAGACCAGTCTCCCCCTGCAAAACAGAAAGAAGCCATAAAATTATTCAGTGAAGTCTTTGGATTGTTTCTCAAAACATGTATCTGTCTTGAGACTTGGCAACTGGCCCAAACAGGGGCAAATCAAGTATAAGACTTTAAGCTTATAGAATCCTGCTGATTAGTCTCAACTAGTGATGGAAAGAATATCTGAAATTATTCTTAAAAATGTCAAAAAAACATGTTCTTCAAATGTTGAGAAATCCTGATGAGAAGAATTCTGGATGGATGAGAATCTTAGCAGTTTGGGGCTTAGTTTACCCAAAATTTGCAGTACTTGCTTCGCACAGAAAACACCATTGTCTGTATAAAAAATGATATTTCTATGCAGCAATATTATTTCCTGCACAGAAAAGCAGTGTCCCACACAGAAAACGGCGTAATTGGAGACTTATTTTCGCGTGGGTGATTTGCAAAGAAAACAGCATTTCCTGTGCCAGAAGCAGGATTTTCTGCAAAGAAAATAGTAATTTTATGCAGGAATATTCTGCACAGAAATGGTTGTTTTCCATCCAAAACAACCATTTGTGAATTTTGTGCAGTATAAGTGCTGAATTGCTTATATACTTAGAAACATGAGTTGTTTTCTTGCATCAGGAATTTCTTTGAGAAGAAATTTAGTGAAAAATTATATCTCTAGTCTCAACTAAAGTGGGTGCATTGTTGAATCTGAGTCAATGCATAAATAAATCCAGCTGATTCAGTGGCTCTAGTTGGGACTAACAACAGGCCCATTTGCTTCTTGTCCCAATTTGCTTCCACATCAGCACATTTCTCTGAAAGTACTATCCTTTGTTTGCTTAAAGAACATGCAGGTGTCTGTTTCCAAAGGGTTTCCACAGGGGCTTTAATGATCAATTTCCTCTCAGTATACTTTATTTTCTTTCCATTTTTGTACAGCACAATAGTGCCACTTAGAATTTGTCTCACCTTTTTTTTGATGTTTGCGGCCCTCACCAGTTTTTATGATAGGAAATTGCACTTCCATTTCCAATGTATTGGGCATCTTCCCTTTTTTCCGCCTCGAACTTACAGCCAGCTAACTTTAGGTACATTTGATCTCCATATTATGGTGTGACTCACCTTGTTGCCCTTGATCCCAGGGGCACCTGGTATAGCCTGGGGAGCAAAACAAAAACAGAAAATACACAACATTGTTTCACACCAAGACCTTAGACTCAACTTGTTCAGTGACTGCAGTGACTGGCAGCAGCTGAGACAGAGACCATTCCAAATTCTATCTGGAGATGCCAGGGATTGAGCCTGGAACTTTCTATACCTGGGATGGGAATCATTCATAAAGTCATAGAATCCTAGAGTTGAAGAGACCCCAGGGGCCATCC
Organism: Iguana delicatissima; assembly: GCA_948472985.1. Classification (NCBI taxonomy): domain Eukaryota; kingdom Metazoa; phylum Chordata; class Lepidosauria; order Squamata; family Iguanidae; genus Iguana; species Iguana delicatissima. The sequence goes on along the minus strand of CAOKZL010000302.1, from coordinate 1,773,740 downwards.
AGTCCAACCCCATTCTGCCGTGCAAGAAGACACAATCAAAACACCCCCAACAGATGGCCATCCAGCCTCTACAAAGGAAGAGACTCCACCATGCTTCCCGGCAGTGTATTCCACTGTCAAACTGCTCTTACCATCAGGAAGTTATTCCTAATTTTAGGTGGGATCTCTTTTCCTGGAGTTTGAAGCCATTGCTCTCTGCCCTGGGGCAGCAAGAAACAACTCTGCCCCATTTTCCCTATAACATCCTTCCAAGTATTTAACCATGGCTATCATGTCTCCTCTTAACCTTCTCTTCTCTGGGCTAAACGTACTGAGCGCCCTAAGCTGCTCCTCATAGTGCATGGTTTCCAGGCTTTTGACCATTTTGGTGACCCTCCTCTGGAAGCAACCATCCAATTGTTGTTGGACTGCAAGGCCCATCAGTTCTAGGTATATAGGTTAAACATGCAGAAAGCTGCAGGTTTCAGCCCAACAACATGATTCCCTCCCCCTGTTCTACATGGAAAGCAGATGCTCTACCACTGAGCTACAGTCCCTATCCAGCACAAACAGTTTGGCTCTCCATCCTCCTTTTCCACTTGAACATGAGATGTTTTCTGTACCTCTTGCCCAGGTGGTCCAGGTGGACCTTGCGGTCCAGGTGATCCATTCCGGCCTCTCTTACCACGTTCCCCCTAAGGAAGAGAAAACATTTTCAGACAGTGCATAAGCAAAGAAAAAACCCTCTGAGTTTTATTAATTTACTTTTATTTCAAGAGCTTCAGAATTGCCTTCCAACCAAGAAGGGCTCCGGAGGTGATGAACAAATACAAACCAATGAAGACAATACAAAGATAAGAGCAATTTTAAAACATGTTGTGACAGGCCCTAATTTCTCCCTGACAGGCATGGCAGTTCCTGTCTCTCTACCACACAGCTCTATGCCCCCCCCCATAACACCACCTTTGTGTAAAAGGGTGAGAGTTTTCAATGTTTATTTAGAACCACTTAAAATTTTATGGTAGTGCATTTTCTGTGTTATTTATCACTGCATGCAACTCAGCTGAGTCAGCGTTCACAAAGATAAACTGGAACATTTATTAAGATAGCAATACAGTAAAGGAGTATGTTAGAGTTCATATGCAGTTCACTGTTGAGATACATTTCTTCAGTGTCCTCTGCAGACAGTATTAACAGTTAACCTCCTAATTAGTAACACTTCAATTAGGTCTCTAAACTATCACAAAAGGCACAATTATCATATAACAGCACTTTAGTTCAACTCCCACCAAAGGCTTAACACCCATTCTGAGTCACACTCCCCAAATAGCCATACTTCCAAAAGTTTTTCACTACACATTAAGCCCGAATGCTCCCTAGAAGCCAAGATGACTAAACTAAGGCTGTTGTACTTTGGACACATCATGACCAAACCCCTCATTGGAAAAGACAACAATGCTTGGAAAGGCAGAAAAGGAAGACTGCATTACAGGTGGAAAGACTCAATGAAAGAAGCCAGGGCCCTGAGTTTGCAAAACCTGATCATAGAGTGACTTGGAGGTTTCTCATTAGCAGATTCTCATAAGTTGAAGTTGATTTGAATGAAATTAACAGCAAGAAATGCTGAAAAGAAACTAATGGTGGCTCCAGTTGAGCCTCCAACCGGAAAGCATTCCACAAGTGGGGTGCCATGGCTAAGAATGTCTTCTTCTATGTCTTTGCCCCTCAAATTGCCCCAGTAGTGGGACACAAAGGAGGGCCCTATAGTATATCTCAGTCCTCAGGCAGATATATATATATCTAGGGAGAGGTGCTCTTTCAAGTATCATGGCCCCAAGCTGTTTAGTTTTTGAATTTTATCACCAACATCTTCAATCAGACTGGAAGCAAATTGCAATCCAGTGCAGCCCCTTTAAGACCAGTGTTACATGTTGTTGTACAGTACCCCAGTCAGCAATCTTGCTGCTGCACCTTATACTAGCTGTAGCTTCCAACTCATCTTCAAAGGCAGCCCCCTATAGAATGCATTACAGTTGTCCAACGGGGTAATGACCAGTTGGTGGACTACTGTCGCTAAGTTATCCTTGTCCAGGAAATGTTGCATAGCCGATAGCATCTTGCAAAACAAATCGAGCCTACCAGTTTTTTTCAAACCCAGAACCATATCAGCCAAACAGACACTGAACAAAAGAAAGCAGCTCTTGGTGTAGCAGGGAACAGCAATAACAGAGGAAAGAGCAACTAGGCAATCTGAAAGTCTGAAGACTGACAATTATCTTCCTATGTCATTCTGAAAGGGCACAATTACACGGTCATTCACGCAATGGCTGTCCTCTGTGAGTGCTCTGGACATTTAATCCAGGTCATGATGACACAAACATTTATGAGAGGACTTTGTGAGTTTAAAGTACGGTAAAAAAATTCTCAGCTGGCTTGGGTCTTGGGAAGGAATGACGAGGAGAAGGAGAAACCCTGGAAGAAGACTGGTGGTATATTGATAAACTCCACTTGGAGAGCAATTGTGGAAGTTTTGTTCAAAAGGGACTCCCAATTACCAATCAGTGATGACTGTTGGTGTCTGTGTTATTGAGGCAGTGAACCCGTTTTGGATTTTAATCTGAACTTTAAAGGGGGCAATGCAAAGGGTTAAACCTACTTAGGGGTAGGATTCAACATAGAGAATCATAGGCCATTTCTGCACGAATCTGTTATAGCGCGATGATTCCACTTTCAACCTCCTATGGAATCCAGGGGTTTGCAGTTTCGGGAGGGGCCAGGAACTGCAAACCCCAGGATTCCATAGGAGGTTGAAAGTGGAATTATCGCGCTATAACAGACTTGTGCGGAAATGACTATAGTATCCTAGATTACGAAAAAACCCCATGGGCCATCCTGTCCAACCCATTCTGCGACGCAGGAATACACCATCAAAGCATTCCTGACAGATGGCCGGTCAGCTTCTGTTTAAAAACCGCCAAAGGAGGAAAATCCACCACACTCCGAGGCAGCATATTCCACTGTTGAACTGCTCTTACCGTCAGGAAATCCCTTCCAATCTTCCCGTGGAATCTCTTTTCCTGAAACTTGAACCTATTGTTCTGTGGAGCAGCAGAAAACAAGCTTGCTCCATCCTCCATATGACATCCTTTCAAATATTTGAACAAGGCTACCATGGCCCTTCTTAGCCTTCTCTTCTCCAGGCTAAACATTCCCAGCTCCCTTAGCCACTCTTCATAGGGCTGCCCGGTTTCCAGGCCTCTTCCAGCAGCTTGGATTGCTCCTTTTAACTTTAAGGAAGCTATCCAGTTGCTAAATCCTTTCTTCCCAGATAGGTTTCACACCTTGCATTCAGACTAAAAGCCAGAACAGATTCTCCACCCCTCTAAAATGGAAGCCAGCATCCGCCAAAGCTATTAGCAATGCCCATGCCTCTTACTTCTGAGCAAGTGCGCACAGGATTTCTTCGCAATTCTATTACAGCAGAACTCATAATAGCCTAACACATTTATTGTGGCATATGTGTTTGTGGGCACGGGCCCATTATAGACAGAGAGGGACCCTTGGTGGAGGATGTGTGGGTAGATAACTATATGAATATAATCACTGTCTGAATTGTTTTGCTTTTATGTGGATAGACATAATTATAGGCTTGGACTAGCAAGCCACAGGAGTACACTGGAGTGCACAATTGGTGGCCTTCCAGGTACTCTTCCATTGTAACCCCCACCATCCGTTGTCTCTGGTTGTTCTCACAATGACAGGTGGGAGCTGCAGTCCAGTGGCATCTGGACAGCTGCAAGTTACTCACTCCTGGTGTACACAATTTGGGAAGCTCCATCCCTAGGGAAGCCTTCTGCAATCTACTGGTCTCCATGTGTGTTGGACTGCAGCTCCTACCACCCCCAGCTGTCGTGACCATAGAAGATGGGAGCTGCAGTCCAATACCTCTGGAGGGCACCAGCATAGAGAAGGCAGCCCTAGGCCCTACGGAAGCTCCTCTTGGGGATTACTTTTTAAACAGATTATTATGGGTTAGTAACAGCGGTGGCTTCCATGTCACTGAGACAGGGAATCCACTGTGGGCTTTAGTTCAAAGTGTAAGTTATTTTTCCAAAGTGCTGAGTCTACTTTAGGCTTTGGCACTTTCAATGATTCTTTTGAGGTTCAGACTAAAACCCTGAGTGGATTCACTGTCCCAATCACTTAGGAAACCTGCAGACACCAGGGATTCAAATTTTGCTTTTCATTTAAAGAAAATCTATGAAAGATAAAGTTCTCTGCAACCACAATTTATTGGGCATTTTTGTGGCAGATGGAAATTGCAGAAGGCAAATAGGTTTGATTATAGTCATGACTCTTATCATTCATTTTTTGGAATGTCTATCCCTCTTTAACAGTCCCTGTTTGAACCTTGGGGCACTTTACGAAACAGCACTGAAAGGCTCATATTACCTGAAAAAAATGAAAATCATCTTGCAAGCAGTAAGAAAACTTTGCTTGTGCCTATTCCCATCAGCTGAGCTAGTCCCCTCCTCTTAGCCCATAGAAATTATCCCATATCCTCCAGTGATCTGCCACAAAAGTCTTCACTAATCCTTTGTTGTTCCCCTGCTACAGTTGCTTTTTGAATGTCCCAGTTTCTCTTTCTTCCTTCCACTTTCCTCCTTTCTCTGCCGCTTACTTCAGTTGCTGCAAACTGTGAACTGCAACCGAAAGTTCTAAGTGCAAAGGGTTGTACTGAATACAATGGGGACAGAACCAAATTCCTAGCAAGCTTGTAGGAAAATTCCTTTCTCAGTAGGCTCAGGAAAAATCAAGCTGCTGCAGCCTCTCCCAGCTTGTGTGCTCTTCCTAACTCATAACTTCTGCTGCCTTGATGTTGCTTGGCTATACGTGTCCAGTTTTCATCTTTGAAAAATGTTGGAGGCTATGCAAGGTAGATAGATAGATATTTCCTTTTGCTCTGTGAGCTGCATGATTCCATTCCAGTGGAACTTTGTGATAAAAAGAAGGAGTACCTGAATGTAATTGCTTTCCTCTTCCCTCCCTATCTCATGGTCATTTTGTATCACACATTTTAGACTATGGACCTTTCTGCACTACATAACTATTGCAGTATGATTCCACTTTAACTACCATTGCTGTCTCCTCTGGAATTCTGGAGTTTGTAGTATTGGGAGGTACTGGGAGGTACTAGAGCTCTCTGGATGAGAATTCTAAATGTCCCTCCTTAAACTGCAAATCCCATGATTCCACAGGACAGAACCATAGTAGTTAAAGTGGAATCATAGTGCAATAGTTATGTAGTGGGGAAAGGCCCTATAAGTCTAAAGGTAAGGGCTTTCTTAACTGCTATTGTTAACTGCTTTCATAACTGCTATTGTTGAAAGTGTAAGCCACTTTCAGGTTTCAGGCTGAAGAGACTTAAAGAAAAAAATGCTTTAAATCAGAAGCATGATGCTCTTTTAAAAGATGTTTTAAACCAAGAGTGTACAGCTCTTAGATGCTGGAGGGGGCGGGACAATCATCCGATGGGGAAAAACTGGAGAGCTGGATGTGCTGCTCTCTCCCCTGCAAATAAAATTCAGAATGTCGATGAACCCCAAATATCCTCTAGGAGGTGAAAGGGGTATTTTTTGCCATATTTTTGGACCCCCGCCCAGGGACATTTTAGGTCGGAAGAAACTGTTTTTATATATATCAGAAGGTGACCCAGACGGCAGATTCTGTTCACTTCCTGTTTTCAAAATGGCTCAGGGTGCCAAAACATGGAAAAATGCTCCTCCTGGAGGGCATTTAGGGGCTATGCTGGGGCAACATCTCTTTCTCTCTCTGGTCATTTCTGCCCTCCACTGTTATAGTGCTATCATTCCACTTTCAACCTCCTGTGGAATTCTGGGGTTAGTAGTTTCCTGAGGCCAAAGGGCTCTCTGGCTGAGAATCCTAACGGCCCCTCCCCAAACTGCAAACCCCAGAATTCCAGAAGAGATTGAAAGTGGAATAATAGCACTATAACAGTGTAGTGTGGAAATGCCCCCCTTTTCTCTCACTCTCTGCCCTAGCCGGGAGGATGTCACGCGTCACACAGGCCATGCTTTGCCAATGCTTGTTTTAAAGAACTAAAACAATCATATTCAACAATACAAAATTCTAACCTGATCTAAGGCTGGTCGTTTGAGGAGAACAAGTATACCAAAGAAAGGAAGAAAGAAAGAACAAATGTGGCCCCAGAACCTGCTGCTGAATATACTGGGGGGATAAAGCCCAGGAACATTAGATAACTGCTTCAATTTAAGAATAAAAGCCACACTATATTCAACAGTGGGCCAGTGTGGTCTAGTAGTTTGAACATTGGACTACTACCCTGGAGACCAGAGTTCGATACCCCCTTTAGCCAAAGAAACCCGCTGGGTGGCTGTGGGCCATCACACACTCTCAGCCCCAGAAAACCACGTGATAGGTTCACCTCAGGGTCTCCATTAGTCAGAAACTACTTGAAGGCACACAACAACAAGAGCATATTCAGCACCCCCTCGATATTGGAAACAACAGCTGCCGGTGTCAAATAAAACAAAGAATGTACAAGTAATGGAAATAAAGGTTCTGTCCCTAAATTCTTCAGTTCTTCCCTTGATGGATGTTTGGGTTTAATTCAATCTCTTGGGTGACTTTTGCAAAAGGAAAAAAAAAAAAACTTCTAGGTATTTTAGGCCATCTTAGCCCTATATTTCTGTGGTGGTGGGACTGCATACTCCACGGAAGGCAAGAGGCTGTACTGATGGCAGCAACGCTACTGGAAGGGTCTCCCAAGCCAGACAAGCTTTTGCTGAGGAGCCAAACGTGCCAAACAGCTACTGGGCGGCAGTACGTACGTGTGTGTGTGTATTTGTGTGACAGGTAGAGACAAAATGGCAGTCACACAATGTAACTCTAAAGCAGCTACTATGGTGCAGGAGAAGGGAATGGTAAACCACACCTGAAGCCTTTTACCCTCAAGTATAAAGACATACCATTAAATGCCAAAGTCAGAATCGTCCAAGGCCATAGTATTTCAGAGTTCTATGCACAGTCGTGAGAAAGCTGAACATTTAGGAACAAAGCTGGCAGGAAGAGAATCAACTCCTTTGAAACGTGGTGCTGAAGGAGAGTTCTGTGGGTACCTTGGACTGCTAAAAAGACAAATGAATGAGTCCCAAGCAAATCAAGCTTGGACTCTCCCTAGAAGCCAAACGGAGGCTGTTGTACTTTGGCCATATCGTGAGAAGACATGACTCCGTAGGAAAGACAATAACGCTTGGCAAGGTGGGAGGCGGTGGGAAAAGAGGGAGACCCCATTACGGGAGGATAGACTCAGGCCATTTCTGCCCTATACTGTTATAGTGCTATTATTCCACTGTCAACCTCCTTGGGGGAATCTTGAGGTTTGCAGTTTAGGGAGGGGCCTTTAGAATTCTCAGCCAGAGAGCTCTTTGGCCTCAGTAAACTACAAATCCCAGGATTCCACAGGAGGTTGAAAGTAGAATAATAGCACCATAACAGTGTAGGGCAGAAAGGCCCTCAATGAAGCCTGAGTCTGCAAGAGCTGAGCAGGGCAGATGATGATAGGATGATAGGTTCTACAGATACCATGGACTGCTAAAGAGACAGAGGAATGGATCTTAGAACCATCAAGCCTGATTTCTCACTAGCAGCGAAGATGACTAAACTGAGGCTGACCTTCTTTGGACATGTCATGAGATAAAGTGACTCACTGGAAAAGATAAGGCTTAGCAAAATGATGTACTTAAGTCTTTTACTCCAAGTCTCAAGTCAAGTCTCAAGTCTCTACCTCGAAGTCTCAAGTTGAATCTCAAGTCCTTGCAAGATAATGTAAGTCGAGTCTCAAGTCAAGTCTCAAGTCTGGGAGCCAACTTTAATAGAAAAAAAGGAGGTGCTGGTGGGGTGGGAGTTAAGTTTCAGTAACTAGAAAATCAAAGCCCCATCCTGGGGCTTTAGGCAGGCAGGACAGGGTGAGGAAGGGGAGAACAAATCAGTAAAGCACCAGCTACAAACCTAGGAAACCCATGAAAGAGAAACCCAGGACTGTGGAGGGTGGACTGTACTGCTTGCTTTCAAGGAAGCCACTGGGAGCAGTACCCTGATTCTGCCAACCATGAGAGAGTGGGCTGCAGCTTCCTCTCAGAGATGACCTTCCCAACCTCTCTTCACCCTCCCATGCCAAGACCACCCTATGCCCACACTCACTGAAAGAAGCTGCAAAACTCTGTTTTCCCCACCTTCAGTCTTCCCACACTTTTTCTTTCCAGAGAAACAAGAGAGAGCCACAGAGGTGTGGATAAGGAGCGTGTGCAATTCTCGTTGGCTCATCAACATAACATTCCTTCACTGCTGATTGGGAAAAGGTTGGAGGGACAGGTGGGACTTCCAAGGGGGGCAGGTCAATCACTAAAAATAGACGAGTCACAAGTCTAGTTGAGTCTTTCCACCATTTATTGCCAAGTCAAGTCCAAGTCAAGTCCCTAAAGCTACTTGAGACCAACTTGAGTCCAAGGCAATTGACTTGAGTCTACATCATTGAAAGGCAGTAGGAAAAGAAGAAGATGGCATCACAGGTGGTTTGATTTGGTCAAGGAAGACACAGCTCTGAGTTTGCAAGACTTGGGCAGAACAGCTGAGGACTCTTGGAAGCTTCTCATCATAGGGTCACCATATGTTGACGTTGACTTGACAGCAGATAACAATAACAAAGTATTTTAGAGATAAAACACATTCAAAATAATGAAAACAATATACTCCATTTGGAAAAAAAATCTCCCCTTCTCCATTCTGTCCAAGCACAAACTAATGTACCATCCAGGGCTCCAGTTCCCAGTGTGGGATTTGATTTCTGGAACCTTTTGGCCAATTTTAGATGGTTGCCTCAAAGTCACCACCTACCTTTTGTCCTGGAATGCCAGGCAGCCCTGGTGGTCCTCTCTCCCCCTGGGATCCTGGGATCCCTGGGTTGCCACGGATCCCCTGGATTCCTTGTGCTCCCGGAGCTCCCGGTGCTCCTGGTTCACCCTAGTGAGAAGAAACCCTATTACGCCATCAGAATGGGAGTGGAGGTTTTATGGGGGAAGATGCAAACATCGTCACTTTCAGTGTAGGTCTGTGTAAATTTCACTCTCACAGACAAGAATTAATAATTTGACCATTCTTCTCCACACAAAAAAGCCATTGAAAGCTGTGCAATTTTCAAAAAGTATTCAAAAAGTATTCATCATTCAGGAATATTCTGTCCCAAAAAAAAAAAAAAAAAAGTGGGTTGTTTGCACAGAGAATGTGGTTTTCTGCCCAAGAAACTTGTCGTGTGGTGGGCAGCTTCTACGTCAGTGGGATGGTGCATCCATTCCAGGTTTAAGTATGAATATTAAAGGCACTGTTTCCAAGAAGCTGGCTCAACTTATTCCAGAGAAAGGGTTCAGCAGGTTGGAAACCTGCTGAACCTTTAAACATCAGACTAAAGCCCAGAACAGGTCCATTACTACGTACACGGAAGCCATTCACCACCACTGCTTGGAAGTAATGAGTTACAAGCAACATAGTTTTCATTAACCAGTTACTTTTCGGATAACAAGGTCACATTTAAAAAGTGACAAAACGTAGTAGGAATAAAGTCACTTTGTTTGTGTAATAAGGAGCCCCTACTTATTTTCAGAAGTTATTTTTAGTGACATTTTAGAGACATTTTGAGAAGACTTTTTCAAACGTCATTGGCATGATTTTATCAACCCTAAGGGCTATTTTTAATTTAAAAACCATGGGGAAAAAACCAAACAGTTCAACAAAAAATGGAAGAAGTTAATTTTTATCATTGCAAGCAGTAATGCCAGAAGGTTAATTTACAATACTCTAACACAGTGGTTCTCAACCTGTGGGTCCCCAGATGTTGTGGACTTCAGCTCCCAGAAGCCCCAGCCACTATGGTCAATGCTCAGGGCTTCTGGGAGCTGAAGTCCACAAACATCTGGGGACCCACAGGTTGAGAACCACTGCTCTAACAGATAGTGGGAACAAATTACCACAATTTGTCAAGCTCTGCTCCTCACCTTTGGTGGTATATTTTGGGGCTAGTCTGTCACATGCTCTGCAAAGGATTAGTTGGTTCCATAAAGAATTAAACTGGACTTCAGCAGAGGGACACAGATAGTCACTGCACTCACCTTCTGCCCAGGAGATCCAGCTTGGCCGACAGGACCCCGGAAGCCAATTCCTGGCTCTCCCTTTAAAAGCAGATAAAAAAAGAATGGAAGTGGATCCCTGTTCCATTACATCAGATGCCCATACACACATATGTTGGGGGGAAAATACGGTAGTGGTAGAAAAACAATACAGCGAAAATCAGTGCCCAAACAAAGGCTGGGCCCTATGAACTCCCCAAGATCCAAACTAGTATCCAACAGGAGTTAAAGCAATCAGCCCATTCTGGACTCCCTTATCACTTTCATGAGAAAGTCATTACAGCTTTGTCTATGCACCCCCTTCAGGGTACAAAATAAGGTAGACGATTCTGCCGTTAATCTCCTCCTGCAAGACTACTATGACTTATAATTCTCCCAAATTTTAAGAAGACACCAGGATTGCAGGAGGACCTGACGTCCCCGTTTCTTAGGGTAACAGCAACCCTGACATAGCATGTCAGCTTTAACCTCTGTGCTGCAGATCCCTATCACAAGCTGCAAAGGCTACAGAGCAACCTCTTTTCTGTAACGTTTTTTAAGGATCCAGGATGAGTCTGCCCATCCAAGCAACCTTCTGATTCTGATGTCCTGAGTGGGGATGGTGGTTCATAGGAACATAAGAGTTGGATGGGATCACAAGGGTCAGCTAGTCCAGCCCCCTGCTATGGATGGATGCACACTAAAGCATTCATGGGAGATGTTCATCCAATCTCTGCTTAAAGACCTCCAAGAAAGGAAAGTCCCACAGTCACTCAGGCAGTCTGTTCCATTCTCAAACAGCTCTTACAGTCAAGAAGTGTTCAAATTGAGTCTCCATTCTTGTATTTTGAATCTATTGGTTGTGTTCTGTTCTCTGGAGCAGGAGAAAACTAACTTGCTCCATCTTTTACATGACATCCCTTCAGGTACTTAAACGTTTGAGTTTGTGCACCAGCTTAACAGCAGTCTCTCTCCACTCAGCTAGACACTGGCAACAAGCTACCTAAGGCCAGAGGCTGAGAAAGTTCCTTGTTTGGAATATAAAATCCCAGAATCCCCAGCCAACATGACCAGTAGCCACAGAGGACTTGTAGTCTGGGGGATTCTGGGACTTAAAATCTTAAAGGGCTGTGTGTGTGTGTTTGTGTGCCTTTGAGTCAACTTATGGTGACCCCATGAATTTCATAGGGTTTTTTTAGATAAGAAATACTCAAAGGTGATGTTGTCAGTTCCTTCCTCTGGAATACAGTCTACAGCGTCTGGTCTTCTTTGGTGGTCTCCCATCCAACTACTAACCAGGGCTGATCCTGCTTGGCTTCCAAGATCAGATGGGATCAGGTGCTTATGGCATTTAGGCTCATATAAATAGTCTTCATATGTCTATAAATTCAGTTTAGAGTATTTAGGGCTGTGTTGCATGGGAAACTGCAGTACTTGAAGTCCAGAAAGGGTAACTTTTTCCAAGTTCTGCCATAGGCTTGCCATTGATACCACTGACTCCAGAGAGAGAGGGAGAGAGATGCCATTCCTTGAAGTAACACCTGCCTTAGGATAGGGGTGACAATTTAATTCCATGTCAGTGAGGCACTAAATCCCCTTTGGATTCTAGTCTGAACTTTAAAGCACTATCCTAGATGTTGAACTCTATCCCCCCCAAACTGGTTCAGCAACAGGAATAGCTCTTTTAAAAGTTATGACTAAAACCCAGAATGGATTGGGTTCCTCACTAGCACAGAAGCCAGTCACTACCACCATTGCATTGGAAGAAACTCGATAGAAATGTCACTTACGATAAGAGAGAAAACTTCACTGCAAAATACAGTTGTGACTTTTGTTCTTTTGCAAAAATTGCCAGGGTCATTGCGTTAGTCATGTCCCAAACTTCAGGCCTCCTGTCAGTTCTCTGATGGATTTTTTTTTAAAATGCCCTCCTACCACTTCACAAAGATTTGTTCTTCCTGCTGCTGGACCTGCAAATTTACAATTACTGCAGAATATCATTTCTGAAAGGAATCAAGATAACCAATCTTTGGAGAAAGAAAAATAAAATAGAATAGACACCTGAGCTGAAATGACCACCTTGGTTTTTCAAAGCTGTTTGTAATTCACGAAGGGTAGCATCACCAAGACAGCCAATGCGGTATAGTAATTTTTGGACTATGATCCTAGAGACCAGGATTCGACTGCCTGTCTGGCCGTGGAAACCCACTGGGTGACCAAAAAATTCACCAGAGGTTTCTAATATTGCCAAAATGTTGCTAAAAAATACATTTTGTGCACATCACAGTGTGATACACACAAAGATGTCGTGTTCTAAGCACAAATTAGTGTTATTTACATAAAAAGAGTCCTAGCATGCATAAAATCTGAGCTTTTTTTTGGTCAGGGTGCCTTGATGTATCTAGATAACTTTTCTCATCAAGTTTCTGAAAATCAAAAGGTAACTCTTCCAAGCTCTGGTACCAGTGAGAGCCCCCATGTACTCTCTTGTCCCCTCTCTGTTTGCCATGGCATATTTATCTTGCCTTGACTGTACTTTGATTATGGGATTGGTCATATGGGCCTTAATTTCATGCTATTCTAAGGACTTCCAACAACTGATTAGGGCAAACATCTCCTCTAATTTGACTTCTTATAACCAGTCAATGGGACATCATTACTTTGATGGCTACCAAAATGGTAAAAGACTTAGAAGCCATGCCCTATGAGAAGCGCCTTAAGGAGCTAGATAAATTTAGCCTGGAGAAGAGAAGGTTAAGAAGCAACATGATAGCTATGTTTAAAGAGCTGAAGGGGTGTCATACAGAGGATGGTGCAAGCTTGTTTTCTGCTGATCCAGAGACTAGGATGTGGAGCAATGGCTTCAAACATCAGGAAGAGAGATTCTACTTGAATATTAGGAAGCACTTCTTGACAGTAAGAGCAGTTTGACAGTGGAATACACTGCCTTGGAGTGTGCTGGATTCTTCTTCGTTGGAAGATTTTAACAGAGGTTACATGGCTATCTGTTGGCGTTTGTTGATTGTATATTCCTACACGGCAGAATAAGTTTGGACCAGAAGACCCTTGTGGTCACTTCCAGCTTATGACTATGATTTAATATTATCTCTTCAAATAGGGAACCATGTTGCTGCAGTTTTTGTCTATGATGCTTTTTGCTTTAGCCCAAACAAATGGCACTACGTTACCTTTTGACCAACATCACTTTCATCTCCTTTGGTGCCCTGAAAAAACAAACAAACAAAAGATAAAGTTCTAGTCTTCTTGATTCCACTGATTTGAAATAAAAGCAAAAGCCACCTTGCTTCAGATGAAATGGACAATTCTGGGAAAGGGTATGCCAAAATCAGAAAAAAAGAAACCACAGCACATAGGGGGATGAGGGACTAGCTACTCCAAGAGAATGTTGGATCTCATAGGCCTTCTAAACATCTTAGGGTGAAGGCATTTGCCTTCTGAGGTCAATGTTATATTCAGCAGTTGTTAATTTTTAGTTTCAGCTTTAAACCAGGGTATCCATTGTTGTTGTGACTTGTACATAAAATCTGGTATATTATCAAAGTCTTTTCTTTGTTGCTTACCTTCTTGCCCGGTATCCCTGGCTCTCCAGGTTCCCCCTGGAAGAGAGAATGAAAGAAAAGAAAAGAAATGAGAAGAAAGACAGAGACTACTTTCAGACTGTATGCATTGATTTCCATCAAGCTTTACAGAAATGTGTCTGCTTTTGTGCAATCCAATTTCATGCCATCTCAAGCCACAAACATGGAAATCCCAGCAGAAAGATACCTCCCTTTCTCATATTCAATCGGAGCGCAGATTAAACAGGATTATTCCTCCCTGCCCAGCTGTATCTCTTCCGTGTTTTATTGACTTCTCATTCATTGAAATATAATGTGTAAGCTGCTTGGGGCAGAAACCTGTCCTGTCTAGACATGTTAAATTTCCAAGTGCCAAATACATTGGTGGTGGTGAAATACACACACGCGTGCACACACGAACACACACACTGAATCCCTTCTGACATACAACACCAACAACACCAACAACCACTGGCAGCAGTGTCATTGGGTGGGGAATCCACTTTGGGTTTTAGTCTGAACTTAAAAAGAGTTATCCAAGGTGTTGCCTCCCATTCACCAAACAGGTTCAGCACCCTGGGCAGCTCTTTTAAAGTTAAAATTAAGACCTAGAACAGATTAATTGTCCCACTGACATGGAAGCCAATAGCTGTCATTGGGTGTAATGTAACTTTGTAGTACAGAAGTATATTTTCTTCTGGATTCTGCTCCCAAATACTCTCTCTCTCTCATTTATTTATTTGTTTACAAAATATTTATATTCCACCCTCACTATGAAGATTTCAGGTCGGTATATAATAAAACAACCTCATCAGCCCAAAATAATGTATACAATATGAAAAGATTTAAGAACACCAGGAACATATTAAACATTTTAAGCTGAAAGAAGACAGATTGAAACAAGGAAGAATACTTTACAACAGTGGTTCTCAACCTGTGGGTCCCCAGATGTTTTTGGACTTCAGCTCCCAGAAGCCCTGAGCATTGACCACAGTGGCTGGGGCTTCTGGGAGCTGAAGTCCACAAACATCTGGGGACCCACAGGTTGAGAACCACTGCTTTACAACATTGGTTCTTAACCCGGGGACCCCGGGGTCTGCAAAGCCCTCACAGGGGGTCCACAAAGCCTTGCTGCCGGATACCAACAGCTGTGGCAGCAGCGGGGGCTTGCCCAGGGTCGCTGAGTGTCCAAGCAGGGATCTGAATCCTAGTCCCCAGAAGCCTTTAATAAACAAATAAATATTTGAATATTTAAATATCTTGATTTAAGTCTTGGGGGTCCCTGACAATAAATTATATTTACAGGTGGTCCCTGGTAAAGAAAAGGTTAAGAACCACTGCTTTACAACTATTTAAAAGCATGCACATGTAGGCATCTGTGTAAAACCAATTCACATATGTTTCTTCTTATGGCCCATAGCACCTGCGTGCTTGAGGTTGATGCTGGCCCAGGAACCGAAAGCTATGGGTCTGTGACAAGTTTTCTGGATGCTACGGAAAGATGATAGTAATGTGACCCAAATATGACCTCCTAATGTATTTGAGGAAGAAATTACCCATCCACTCAATCAGTTTGGGAAGCTGTGATTTGCACACATTGCTGAAAAGTACCTTTTCTCCTTTGCTGCCTGGGCTTCCAGGAGAACCTTTTTCCGCCTGCAAAGAGAAAGATCCCGTGTCAAGGGAAGATGGTCATTTCTAGTGACTAGTGTTCCATACCAAGTACAATCTCATACAAACATCCCCCATTTAATCCACAGAGCTTTGCTGCAAACCAGAAATCATCAAAACGCAGAACCCAGGGGTTTTGTTTTTCGCTTTTAGCCTTTTTTTCTAAACATGAATGAAGAGATAAAGCAACATGTGGTCATGGAAGCAGGTAGGAGATTGTGGAAAGATGACAAAATGAATTGAAAGAGCAGACCACGTGCTGAATGCTTGGGTTCTGGTTATATTTGAAAAGGGTTGAAAGAACAGGTCATCGAAAAGGCGACAACTGAGAAGTGGGGAAAACCTGTAATAACATTTCTTGAGGAATGGGAATGCATCAGCAGTACTGGCCGCTGAGTTTTCCTGTCTCAGTGGGGATAGCGCAATTGTCTCCCCACGCCAGCAGCTGTCTCCTTGTAAACAGAAAGGACAATGCGCATTGATAGCAACGAGGAGAAGGAGCCATTGCCAGGGTGGGTTCAGGGTGCAATGAAACACCCCATGGCTAAATGTGTGCGATTCATCAACACTCAAACTGGCACCGGTGTCAAAACGGGTCCGACATCTCATCCTGCCTTCCGTGGCACTGAAGATGCTGGGATGGAAGCTGTCATAGCATCCCGTCCCAACAGTGGAAGGCACTTTGAGGGCTCCTATTCCAGTTGACATGCTTTTACATTTACAGACCAAATATACTGGCCTTTTGACCTTGATTGGGTCCAAAATCTCCATCCATTGTGTCCGATTCTTGCTTCTGAAGAGAAAGAACATTACTTATCTTAAAGTCTCCAAAAAAAGCTTCCCCCTTTCCATTTCATCTTTCTACCTTTATTGGTACAAACTTTGCGTGATATAAAGAACATGGAATTATGATCCCAGATTAAGAGTTACCTTAGCTCTCCTTGTTCCATGAGGCCCAGGAAATGAATGAGCCTTGAAAATTAAGCAAAATAAAACAGAAACAGAAAAAGGTGTATAGGCAGAAATGATTTGGACTCAAATTTTATGACTGGCATAGAAATCCAGTTAAGGTTCTTCAACTTTTTGGGGCTGAGACGTTGTGGGTGCTTTCTCAAAACGGGCAGTCACAAATTACCCATTTCCCAGAAGGAAAACTAATGATACTAAGGGCTTTATCACATGAGGCAGGTAAATAGCAATTCTAGCAGGATAACAGCATCTCTGGCTAGGACTTAGCACATGGTATTGTTCCTCTTCTGTTGTTCTCCAGAGGGGGGGGAACCCATTTGGAAAAGAGATCATTAACTGATCATAGAATCATAGAGTTGGAGGAGACCACAAGGGTCATTGAGTCCAAACTCCTGTTGTTCAGGAATAGATCATCAAAGCATTCCCAACAGATGGCCATCTGACCTCTGTTTAAAAACCTCCAAAGAAGGAGACTCCACTGCACTCCCAGGCAGTAGTGTATTCCACTGCTCTTACTGTCAGGAAGTTCTTCTTACTGTTTAGGTGGAATCTCTTTTCCTGAAGTTTGAAGCCATTGCTCCATGCCCTAGTCTCTGGAGCAGCAGAAAACAGGCTAGCTCCATCCTCATTATGACACCCCTTCAAATATTTAAACATGGCGATTGCCTCTTAATCTTCTCTTATCCAGGACAAATATACCCAGTTCCCTAAGCCATTCTTTACAATTCTGTGATCTTACAATTCTATACTGTGTTCAGACCACTGTGATGATTCTCTCTCTCCCTTTCTCATATCTGCTATTCTATCTCTTTCTTTCCCTCCCTCCTGCCTTCCCAGCTGGCTACCAGGTTCATTTGTTCTTGCCAGAGATCTGAAATGATTGCTTGCAAAGAGCTTTTGAAATCAGGACACGGGCTCATGTAGCTTTAGGGCTGCAGGTTGCCCACCTCTGAAACAAATAAAACAGTTTAAGCAAGGAGGTCACACCCACACACCCATGTGTGTCCATTTAGTCGCTCATTACTTTAGATGGAATGCCAGTGTGTTTCCTTACTTCTTGGAAATATGGGAGAAAACAGACCATCCCTGATGTTTTCAAACTTGTCAGTTATTGATGACCCCCCCCCCCAAAAAATAGTCTTGAACTTTTAAAAGGAGCATAAACAACTAGATTTCACCATCTCCCCTGGTTACTCACACAGCCATACCACTCCAGGCTTGTCCTACAGAGGAATATAAATCTTTTCATCCACTCTTGAGAAGATAAATATCCTTTTTCCGCAATTTTCTCCCTGCTGAGGGAGCAAATGGATATTTCTCCACAGTTTCCCTTGACTATTCAAATCCCACAAAATGTTTTAGGAAATTATTCTGCACAGAAATGCATGTGTTTCTTGGCACAGAAAGTAGATTTTGTACAGCTTTCCACCTCCCCTTTGCTAATCTCCCCATTTCTACCGGTATTCTTTTGGCCATTTTTTTTAAAAAAATTCAAAAATGCACCATTTTTGCCAAAAATTGTGTTTCTGGAAACAGCTGTTTTTTGTGGGGGAAGAGAGGGTTGCCTAATTTGATATCATTGCTCCTGACCAACAGCAACGGACCAGGACTTCAGGCTGTCGTGGCCGGTAGCTTTCAGGTCAGTAAAGTTTTGAATTTGTCCCAGGTTTCAGCCTGATAGGTCAAGGAACTGTCCAGGGTGTTTGACCTTATTCCCGATAGAGGCCATTTCCTCACTAGCCTCTTATAGCGCAATGATTCCACTTTCAACATCCTCTGGAATCCTGGGGTTTGCAGTTTAGGGAGGGGCTGGCCGGCCCCTCCCGAAACTGCAAACCCCAGGATTCCAGAGGATGTTGAAAGTGGAATCATGGTGCTATGACAGGCTAGTGCGGAAATAGCCATAGGTTCAGCACCTTGGAAAACCCCTTTAAAGTCTGGAACAGAGTTATTGGACCTTTCCACACTAGACTGTTATAGTGCTATTGTTCCACTTTCAACCTCCTGTGGAATCCTTGGGCTGCAGTTTGCAGCTCTTTGGCCTCTGTAAACTACAAACCTCAGAATTCCACAGGGAATTGAAAGTGGAATAATAGCACTATAACGGAAAGGCCCATTGTCCAACCGACACAGCAGCCACTAGCTGATGTTGGTTTTAGGTGGGATTCTTTCCCAACCTTAGCCAGAAACGTCTGGGATTGAACTTGGGACCAACCGCCTGAAATGCACGTGCTGCTCAACCACTGAGCCTTTCCCTCGTCTCTCACAACTCGGTTACTCACCCCATTCCTAGCATGATATCCCATCAGGGTTTCTCTAATTCCAAGAGCGCCAGGAGAGCGAACCTGTGAAACCACAGCAAGACATGAAGCTGCATGCGATCTCAGCAAGGCCTTCTGGGGTGGGAGGTCGAGGAAGGACTTTACCGTGAGGTTTCGGTTCTCTGTCGTTCTTCGAACTCTGAGGTTGCTTGTTTCCTCGGCGTTAGCAAAGGCATCAGCGCTTTCCTGATTAAAGGAAGATGCCCAGAGTTAAGAGAAAGTTGTGTTTCTTGGTTATAAGCCTGCTATCTGCTGCTTTTTGATGTAAGTCCAGTGTCTGAGGTTTATACAATGAGCCAGGTTCTACTATGTCAAGCATTGGTGAGAATCAAGCACCCTCTGTTGTCGAGTAGGAACTGGCCGCCATTCCAGACCTCCCCAAGGCTTCACTTCATGCTGAAAAGTGACACACACCACCGCTGTAGGAGAAGCTTTACTGGTGGTAAATGATGGAGCCAGCGGTCTATAGCATAGGAAGCATGCCAGTCCTTTAGCTGATGGGTTCCAGCATCCTCCTGCCCCAAATGGTAGAAAAAGGCCCCAAACAGTCAATTCTATCCAGACTATCCCAGGGCCAGAAATCCAGATCTCTTTGGCGGGATAATATCCTCTGGACACTTTCTGCTGGAGAAAAGGTCTCCCTGAGCCTAAAATGACCCAGGCCTGTTATCACGACATATACCCCCCACTTCATGGTACAGTCTAACTGGCAAGAAACATCTTTTAATTGGTGATATCATTTCTATCATACAGTTCACACACTTACGGCTGGAAGGCCTGTGGACAAGGACTCTCGTTGGAAGCCACATGCTAAGACAGATGCCCTTAGCGTGGCCAGGTCGTAAGTTCAGAAGGATTAGTCGGAAAGCCCTGGCACTGGTGGGCTTGTGATAATCCCCTCAGTGACCCAACCTTCAAGTACAGTGGTGAACAAAACTGCCTCAATGGAGCAACTGATGCTCATCAACCTGTAACCTCTTCCCACAGAAACTCTCCTTTGTTCCTTCACCTGCCCAGACATTAAGAAACCATCGCGACTCCCATCAAGGCTTTGTCACCTGAAGTTAAGACCATTAGTCGGTTCCAGACCCATTTGTTTCTCCTGCCAGAGACCACATTCCCCTTCAGGGTGGGAAACATAGTACCTAAAACCTGGCTCCAAGCCTGATAATTCATAGTACATTGGATGCACATAGGTGTGTTACTCTGTCCATTGGCTCCCCAGTTCTCATGCCCTGTACTACCCTCAAACTCTTGTCTGAGCCATCTCATTTCGATCTTCTGCTTCTGTTGGGAATGCTTTGATGGGTGTTGCTGCATGGCAGGGGGTTGGACTTGATAGCCCCTGTGGTCTCTTCCAACTCTATGATTCTATGGAATAGTAATTATCACCCGTCTCACCCCAAAAATCTCTCCCTCTCCAACATTTCTCTCCTTTACCTTTCACTAGCTTTGTATGGTTTGTTGACTGCTTTATTGCTTGCACGTGTTGGTGAATTCTCTGAAGAAAAATAATATTTCAACTGGTGTCCCACAGTTAGTACTGGTATACACAGGTGAAAAGGTCTCATGGTTACCCCCCTCTCACAGGCCTTCTTTGAGCAATAACTCCTCCATCCTCGTAAGGAGACACTGACACCGCTAGAGGACCTCAAGGTCCCCCACCTTTTGGAATAACAGGCCCACCTCCCCTCCCCTCCCCAAAATGGGGGGAAATCCCACAACTCTTAGGGGGTGTTGAGAGCATTTGTGTGGAAAAAAAATTGATAATTTTTCCTTTCAGAGGTGGAGATTTGGTGGAGATTGGTGTACCACTCCAGGGAGTCAATGTGGACCCCTAACCTCTGATGGTAGCCGGCCCATGGAATAAACAAAACCATAGCCCTGAGTTTCAAAGACCTCAGCAGGGCTGTAGCAAACAGGATCTCTTGGAGTTCTCTCATTTCTTCCCCTGCTTCTTCTTACGTGCCTTCAAGTCAACTCTGACTTACAATGACCCTCTCCTAGAGCTTTCTTGGCAAGATTTCTTCCAAGGAGGTTTGCCATTGCCTTCCTTTGAGAGTAAGAGACTGTGACATGCCCAAGGTCACCCAATGGGTATATAAGGCCTAGCGAGCATTCAAACCCTGATCTCCCTGAGTTTTAGTGCAAAACTCAGGCCAAGCTGGCTTCCAAAATATGCACCTTCAGGTTGCCTGTCAACCTATGGCAACTCCATGAATTTCATAGGGTTTTCTAAGGTAATCAGTACTCAGATATGGTTAGCCATTGCCTTCTTTGAATATAACCTGGAGCACTTGGTATTCCTTGGCACATTGCTTCCAAGTTTCCTCCAGGCCTGGCACTATTTGGCTTCCAAGATCAGATGAGACCTGGTGCCTTCCAAGTATTTAGACAACTCTCT
The DNA here is from genome assembly GCA_948472985.1 of Iguana delicatissima. Lineage (NCBI taxonomy): Eukaryota > Metazoa > Chordata > Lepidosauria > Squamata > Iguanidae > Iguana > Iguana delicatissima. The sequence goes on along the minus strand of CAOKZL010000302.1, from coordinate 1,752,616 downwards.
CAATATAGGCTTGCTGTAAGTTAAAGCTGATTCGATGACACATAACAGCAATAACAGGCTGTTAAAGCCCACACTTCTAGGTATGTGACGGACATTCATCCCATAGCTGTGGGGTGATCCTCTGCAGAGAACGGAGGAATGGCAAGTGGCTAATAAACTCTCAGCCTCTGAAAATTAGTCTCGCTTTGCTTGTGTGTGTTCGGCAGCAATGTGATGAGAAACAGCAGCAGGGGGAAGGAGTTTGTGTACCTTACAAAACTCTTGGTTGTGTCATCCTCCCTGGTTTCCTGTGTGACCAGCAATATTGGCAAAGCAGCATGCCAAGGCAGCCATAGGGCATTGTGTTCTGAATGAGGATTTCTGCCTAGGTAGGGGACATGATCTGGAAAACAGTAGAAGCGTTACGCCAGTAAGGGAGGGAGAGAGCGGGGGTGGAAGATGCCCAGGTGAGCTGCAGAATGGAACCAAAGTTAGAAAGTGCTTTGTTCATTCATCTTCCAGGGATGCAAACCTCTAAAAAGTACAGAGCTTGGAAAAGTTACTTTTCAGACTACAGGTCCTAGAATCCCCCATGTGGAATGGGGGACATGTAATCCAATGAACTTCCAGTCTAGTCCTGGACAGCTTAATCACAGAAGAGGTTTTGTCACCCTAAATAACAGCTCCAGCCAAGCATCATTCTATGAAAGTGCAGAACTGAGCTTATAAGAAGTATAATAAGGAAAACTGTTCTGGCTGGAAAAGTGATCAATGTAACCCACTCTCTTTTCAACGGGGAGCAGGAACTGATTTGTTAGGTGCCATTCAAGACTGCTGCAGCTTCACCAGGTGAGCATGAAGCAACTGTTTAGCCACTTCAAAAGGAAGGGAGAACGAGGAAGCTTCTAATTAAAGAGGCCATAGCACTGACAAGCCTCATTAGTGTGTTGCCAGAGTACCACAGTTGACAGGCTGCAGTTGAGATTTAAGCTGGGGTGGGAACTGTGTGGCCTACAGGTTCTTTGAAGGTGTTATCCTTGAGACTCTCAGTGATCTCTCCAAAGACAAGACCCCCCCTAAAAACGTTTTTATACACATGTAGTTGATGAAAATTTCAATGCACAACCATCCCTAAATAGTAGGAACCCATCCCTCAACACTCTAAAAGCAACTGGGAATGAAATAATTTCCAGTTTTCCAAAATTGTGCCTGCAGTGGTCCTCCAGATCCCCAGAGGAGACCAAAATGGTTCAGTATCATCCTAGGATTCCTAGAGCTTGCATGTCCTTGCTTAAAGTGATGGCTGGGCATGACAACAAATCATAACTGAAGAAAAGCAGCAGAACAACACCCTGGAATGTGATGGTTTGGCATATGAATTTAGCAATGTCCTTTGCAAAATAAATGGCTGGTGCAGAAGCAACTTCAAATGGAGAGAACATGACTGGCATCCGGTAGGTGACATACACAGATGCAGCTCCAGTTTATGCCCATGGATATCTTTGCGTGGTCGCTGCAAAGGGAGGTATTTGTTATCTCCCTCGCACAATGAACCCCTAGCTGCTAGACTGCGGGAGAGCATGGGCAGCTGAGAAGCATCTGGCTGTCTTGTGTGCCGGGGACTTACAGAAGAATGGTGGAGCCTGTTTGAGGGAAGAGGGAGACGGAGTGGAGATCTACCTGGCCGAGAAAGTCACATGAATTAAGATACTGCACTGTAGGGATGCAATGCAGTATCTTCATTCATGTGACTTTCTTGGCCAGTACTGCGTAGGCTCACTAACAGCAGCCTTTCAAGGCCTCAGGTGATGGCTGGAATTCTGTTTGGGACATGTGCAGGCGTAAGTCATATTACATGTGTTGGGAGAAAAAGTTACCTTTATGCAATGGGCGTATTCTGTGAACAGCGGCAGAAGCAATGTTGTACAGACAGCATGTTCATCAATGCCTTGGTTGCATGGCATGTTGTGATTGTGCACCCTATTCTTTGCATTCTGGTTGTATATCCTATCCTTAACATTGCTATTATGTGTCCCATCCTTTTTATTGTGGTTGTGCCCCTTATACTTTGTATTGTGGTTGTGCCTTGGGCATCACATGTGGTTATGCATCCTGTATTTTGCATTGCAGTTGTTTACCCTATGCTTTGCATATTGTGTGCTACATGTTACGGTTGCATACCCTGTACTGTGCATTGTGGTTGCACATTGTGTATTGTGCATTGCACAATGGCACCTAGTCATTGACGTGTGTTGTACAATATTGCTATTCTGCATGGGGTTTGTGTAGCACTCATGTAGCATATCTCCATGTGCAAGTATTTACACTACACTAAGAGGGATTGGATTGAGACCTGCTTGTAATCATATGTAGGCTTCCTTGACATTTTTTTTTTAAAAAAACCCCATAAAGTCTCTCTTCCAGGTACAATTTCCAGTCAGGTAGACCATGGATCTTATCCCTTTCCTCTACAGTTTTTCATATCTCCAAATTCCTCTCTTCTTGCTGCTTTTTAGATGGCGAAAGAGAAAGATAACGTTTACCCTGCCAGGAGAAAAGTAGCTTGGAAGAGGGCAATTTGCAGATGAAAAACTGGCAGAAACAAAAGGGTTAAGATCTCCCACCCTCCGTAATTGTTTTTTATTAGAAAGTGCAATTTATACGGCAGCTTTAAGACTGGAGAACTTGTGACCCCTCAAAATAGTTTGGATCAGAGCTTCCATCACACAGAATGGCTGGTGGCAAAGATCTGTGCAAGTCCAGGCTTCAGATTAAAGGACAGACAGACAGAAAGAGAAAGACAGAGCTTCTGGGGGAAGCATGTTCAATATGATGCATAGTTTGAACTGGTCTCCTTCCTAGCTCTACATCCTAAAATCTTTCAGATAGAGGTTCTTTGGAGGTCCTTCAAGTGAAGGGATTTGTTATAAGGGCCTTGTACATGGTGATAGTCACTGTGGTATAGTGGTTTGAGTGTTGCCCTACAACTCTGGAGACCAGGGTTCGAATTTCTGCTCAGCCATGGAAACTCACTGACCTCGGGCAAGTTGCACTGTCTCAGCCTCAGCAGAAGGCAAGGGCAAACCCCCTCTGAACAAATCTTGCCAAGAAAACCCCGTAATAGGCTCAATTTAGGGTCTCCGCAAGTCAGAAAGAACTTGAAGGCATGCAACAACAACAACCACAACATATGCAAAGGGTGCACTCTTTCACCAAGCCATGGTTCCTTCCCTTGCAATCAAGCATGATGCACTAATGACAGAGATGTTCAACCCACAAAGTTATTCAACAGAAATCGTTCCAGCACAAGGGACCACCTAGGCTTTTTTTGCTCTTTTTTATTACCGTGATGATTAGGGGCGGTTATCAAAGTCCTTGCTAAACTGTTTGATAGCCCCATGGTTTAATTTTAAAAAGTCTCTTAATTAAAGAATGCTATTGGCTCTAATTTCCCTACATAAGCATCACCCGCCAGGGGCTGTGCAGTTTATTGGAAACTGCTCCAGACTTGGAAATGAAGGAGAAGTTGATGGGAGGAAGTGAGTTCGGGTGTTTAACGATAAGTTTGGATCGACTGTTCCTGTCTGTAGGCAGTGGGAGGTCTGAAACAGTTGATGGCAGGAGGGGGGATTATCGGAGAGAGAGAGAGATGAGAGATGAAAATACTGCCATGGACTTGCACTTTGCTCTTTGGTTGTCTGAGCAAAACTGACCCTTTATCAAGCCACTGGAAGCGTTTGAGAAGAAGGGGAAGGAAAATGAAACTGTGCTGAAAATGGTAGCAGCCCCGAGGTCACTGCAGGCGTGGATTTCTTTGGGTTAATCATCACCATTATTATTATTATTATTATTACTATTACTACTACTATTATTTTATATCCCTCCTTTCTTCTGACAGTGTGAAAGGGGTCTCAAGGCAGACAACAAAATATTTAAAACAATACAAATTAAAAACAATACAAAAGCATTAATAAAAGCATAAGATTAAATAAACAAATTAAACAATGGGCGAAATTAAAGCATTAAACACTAAAAATATTAACATGCATTAAAAGACTATATACCAATCTTGTTTTAGTCCACATTTTGAAGGATCCGACCAAGGCGCTGTGCCCTCGGACCCAAAATAAGTTCAACCAACCTCTATAAAGTTCAAGTTAAAGCTGGAAGAACATAAAGTGATATTTTTCCTGTCCTATGTTGTCCACTGAATAAAGAAGTATTCTATCTGGTCTTAACCATGCTGAGAGCAGAGCTTAGAAAGGTTATTGTTAAAGACTGCAGCTCCCAGAATCTCCCGACCAACATGCTGGCTGGAGAGTTCCAAGAGTTATAACTTCTTTTCTTTACAAAAGAAGTTTTCCAAACTCTGTCTGACAGCTAATGAAGAACTGGTGAAGAAGATTATCTGAGAACAAAGGGTGACCAATAGCTAGAATCAGGGTATGGTTATGAGGAATTGAGTTCCAAACCAGTGGGTTTGTGTTGTCCACATGTATGCTCTGGGCTGTTTAAGGCCATTTCCGCATGGCACTGTTATAGTGCTCTATTCCACTTTCAACATCCTATGGGTTTGCCGTTAAGAGAGCGGCATTGAGAATTCTCAGCCAGAGAGCTCTTTGGCCTCAGTAAACTACAAACCTCAGAATTCCACAGGATGTGGAAAGTGGAATAACAGCACTATAATAGTGTTGTGCGGAAATGGCCTAAGTGTGTGTGCACCAGTTTGGCTACGAAGTGAGACAGAGGAAGGTCTGCTTTTATTACTGAATGGAGCATGACAAAGAAGACAGCAGCAAGCCCTACCCTTTGCCTCCTCGTGCCTTACTACTTGGAAGCATTGGCACTAATGCGCTGTGCTAAATCAATGAGGAATTACCAATTTGTCAGCCTTAAAATGTTGAGAATGTTTTAGAAATTAACTAGTTAAGGGCCTAAATACCCTAAAGCAGTGGTTCTCAACCTGTGGGTCCCCAGATGTTTGTGGACTTCAGCTCCCAGAAGCCCCAGCCACTATGGTCAATGCTCAGGGCTTCTGGGAGCTGAAGTCCAAAAACATCTGGGGACCCACAGGTTGAGAACCACTGCAGGCACCAGCTCCCCACGAATCTTGGAAGTTAAGCAGGATGAGCCCTGGTTAGTACTTCGATGGGAGATAGCCAATGAATACCAGATGCTGTAGGCCAGTGGTTGTTAATCTGGGGCCTGGGGACGCCTGGAGTCTGAGGACCCCTCACAGGGGGTCAGCAAAGCCCTGCTGCTGGACAGCAACAGCAGAAGTAACAGGGATGTGGCAGTAGCGGGGGGATGCTGGTGCTGAAAATGCTCCCTTGTTTGCAAATGAGGGAGAAGTTTGGGTTCATGCACGCATACTCTTGCTGCCACATTCCTGAAGAAAGGGACAAAGAAGTAGAAATGTGAACACACCTAAATATGACTCTGGAGACCAGGGTTTGAATCCCCACTTGGCCATGGAAACCCACTGGGTGACCTCAGGCAAGTCACATTCTCTCAGCCTCACAGAAACGCAAAGGCAACAAATCTAGCCAATAAAACCCCCACGATAAGTTTGCCTTAGGGTCACTATAAGTCAGTTTTCAAATGTAAGAGACATGATGCCCAGAAAGAATCTCCCCATCAGTGGTACTTTGTTATTGTGTGCCTTCAAGTCGCTTCTGAGTTACAGCAAAACTGAGTTACAGTTACAAGGATTTTTTGCCAAGATTTGTTCAGAGAGTGTTTGCCTCTGCCTTCCTCTGAGGCTGAGAGAATGTGACATGCCCAGGTCACCCAGCGTCTGAACAGGGATTTGAATCCTAGCCTCCAGATATTTGATTTTTTTTCTTTTTTTAAAAAAACAAATATTTAAATCTTGAGTTAAGTCTTTGGGACAACAAATGATATTTGTAGGGGGTCTGTAAGCTGTATTTCAAGAAAAGGAATGGGCAAAATCACCTCTGAATATTGCTTGCTTAAGAAAACCCTGTTGACAACTGACCTGAAGGCACATAACACATATTTAAAGGATTTCTGTTAACATCATTCAATTCTTCCCCCTCCACAAAGAACAACCATTTTAAATTATAAAAAATGGCCAATAGCAGATTCAAGGGATGAGAACTGCTAATCATTACACTGAAAAAAACCACAACTGATATTGTAATAGCACTTCTTAAAATCACTGTGGAACAATTTGAATGGATCAGGAGCGACTAAGTCATTCTTAATGAACTATTTGCAGCCTCTGCTCTGTTGTTTTATTTCCCCTGACTAAACACACACATTAGAACAATGACCGCTGACTCCGATCCTAGCAGGGCATGAATCTATTCTCGGTTTTAGTCCAGACTTTAACAGAACTATCCAAAGTGCTGAACCCTATTCCCATGAATGTTTACATATTTGGAAAGGGTTTCTTTCCAAATATACAGACATTTACTTGTTTTCTTGTAAATTTTCCCTCTAAAGAAGAGCTCAGTGGAGCCTGAAACCTATTGTTGATATTGTACAAATGCACGGATGTTGATTGTCGTCTCAAATGTGGTTGTCAACTCCACCACGCCCTGCAAAAGGAATCTTCCCCGAACACAGCCAAACCAGCTAGTTTTGTGCCTGCAGAGGGATTTTTCATAATGAACTGCCTGGAACAAACTTCCTAAATAGGCCACTCTCTCTCTACATTTGACTTCGACTCCTCTTAGGTCATGAAATGATAGCAGCTGTAGTATAAAACATCTGAAGGACATCATTCGGAAGTGGTTGGTATGGAGTAGGGATGGAATGGACATTTTCCAGTTTATGGACTGCGGTTGACTTTGGTATTCCCAATCCCTCAAGAAACTTGTGTGGGAATCAAAATGGCACATCAGAAGTTCTTGCAATGCGTGGGATTTTGTTCCTAGCACAGTATAAAGCCGGATAGTTTTTCAAAACTCCACAGGAATTTGAGAAATTGAGTAGGATTTTGAGAAACTGTGCAGCTTTGCTATGAAAATCTAAGCTCACAGTCTGACCATCCACCACCTTTGCCGGTTTGAATGTTGATGAAACCAAACGTTATTGTTGTTGTGTGCCTTCGAGTCATTTCTGACTTATGGTGACTTTACGATGAACTGACCACTGGGTTTTCTCGGCAAGATTTGTTCAGAGAGGGTTTGCCTTTGCCTTCCTCTGAGGTTGAGAGAGTGTGACTTGCCCAAGGTCAACCAGTGGGTTTCCACAGGTGAGCTGGGATTTGAGCCCTGGTTTCCAGAGTTGTGGTCCAAGACTCAACCCACTACTCTCCGAAGCTGCTGCCTTTGCTGGTTTGAACGTTACATAATTTCCTTTGTGGAAGGAAAACCCTGCAGTTTTCAATTTCTGTGCAAAAAGATGCATAGTTTCTGAAAAAGTTTTCTGGGCAAGCTGCGCAACTTTCATAGAAAAGCTGTGCAGTTTTCCGTCATCGGAAGAAAAAAAAATCATCCATTTCCTGAAGCTATGAAACAAAAAAACTGTTTAATTGTTCTCAAAATCCATTGGGAATCAGAAAAATCAAGATTGACCATCCTAACTGTAGAGTGAGTGAGATGGTTTAGCAATGATGTCACTTGTGTGTACTAATCCTGGAATCTTCATCAAAGCAAAGACAACCTTTTTCCAAATGGGTCTCAGTGTCAATCCATTTGAAATAATCCCTTTGGCTCCTCTTCACTGTAAATGCTACATCAAAGCGTGTGTGTGTGTGTGTGTGTAAGTTGTCTGTCAACTTAGGACGACTGAATGAATTTCATTGATTTTTCTTAGGCAAGGAATATTCAGAGATGTTTTGCCATTGGACTCCTTTGAAATATAGCCTACAATGTCTGCTATTTCTTGGTGGTTCCCCTATCGAGGTCTGACCCTGCTTAGCTTCCATGATCAGAGGGGGTCCAGTGCCTCCCGATTATTTAATCCTGTACAATAAAGCAGTGTAGTGGTTTGAGCATTGGGCTAGGACTCTGGTGACCAGAGTTTGGACCCTGCTTGGCCATTGAAACCCAATTGGGTAAGCCACATTCTCTCAGTCATGCTCTCTCAGCCTCCGAGGAAGACAAAGGTGAACCCTCTCTGAACAAATCCAGCCAAGAAAACTCCATAATAGGTTCACTATAGGGTCCCCATAAGTTGGAAACAACTTGAAGGCACACACCAACAACAACACACCAAAATAGTTAACTCCCAAAGGTTCCAGTTGCAAATGGTCTTTGACTAATGAGAGTCCCCTGACTAACATGTCCATAGATTGTGCTGGTTGGAGGAATTTGAGAGTTGCAATCTGAAAAAATAGCTTTTATTAGCTCTGATCCATACATTTTAAGTTCACACCTTAAACATCACCAAGAAACCATAGGTTATTTGAAAAGTATTCCCTGGAAAGGGCTTTCTTTAAACCAGAATCCCCTAGTCAGAACTAGTTGGAAGATTTTGGAATTTGTAGTCCAGAAAATAATTTTTCCAAGTTCTGGGTTAATTGCACAATGCTGGTTAAAGATACAAATTTCACTTCTTCCAATGACCTTTTTAACAATGACATGCCCACCTAATTCTGAGAAGTGTGTGTTGGCTACCCTCTAGTGGATGATGTATTAATAGGTGAGTTTGATTTTATTCCAGTAAAACAGGGGAGGAAAACACATGTTCCTCCAGTTCTTCTTGGACTGCAAGTCCCACCCAGCATCCCCGATGTTAGAGAATACTGGAAGCTGTAGTCCTATGACATCTGGAAGGCCATGAAATACCTAATCCTGCAATAAAGTATGTTTGGTTGGGAATCTGTTGGCTGCTGTCATTGTTTTGTGCCATTTCTGACTTATTGCAACCTGCTATGCAGAATTTTTTGGGCAAAAAAAGGAAACAGAGATACGTAGGAGAACTTCAGTTGGACTTCCTGAAACCCACTGACCTCTTTAGATACTTGACTGGCCTCTTTTTCCTTCTTCCGCTCCCCTCGTTTTTTCTTCATAGGCCCCAGAACCTCTCTGGATGCATGCTCTGAAGAATTGTCTTCCATCTCCAGCTCAAGAATAGGGGGCATCTTCAGGGACAGAAACAAAGAAATAATGACTGAGGAGCAGAGCCAAGCAACTAGATGGGGCCTGAAGGTAAATTGGCTGCAATCCCACAGTTGTTCACCAATGCCTCTGTGTGCATCTTCTGAAGATGCACACAGCGGCATTGGTGGATAAGACTGGAATGATTAAAAGTAGCATTTTATTCCATAACATCATCCATAGCAATCCCTCCCTTAGAGATATAGTGATGCAGCAACAACAATGACAGTGACAACAACAGAAGTGGCTAGAATTCACTTCTTGTTTTGAAAAATGGCATTTTAAAATGGTAAATGGAGGGAGGGACTGCCATCTATTTAGAAAGTGATTGCTGTTCTTGAAGACTTTCAGGAAACTCTTTTTGGCTCAAAAATATAGTCCTGGGAGTTTGGAGGGCTGCACAGAGCCTTGGGGGTCAGACGTGGTCCTAGGGCCACACCTTGCCCACCCCTGCGGTAGAATCTAGTGCTGAAGAATCTCCCCCAGACTCAAAATTGCATTGATTCTAATGGCTGAAACAATGGAAGAAGATGGAGGATTTTTTTTTCAAAAGAAAAGAAAAGGTTGAAAAATAAGGGAAAAAACAATTTCATTAAGCTCTGGATGTGGTACATACTTGGAATGGGTCTTCATCTATCTTCCTCTTCTCCAAGTTCTCTGTCATCTGAAGCGATGTGTTCTCCAGAGAGTGGAACTGGGACTCCAGATCAAGGGGAACAGAGGTGATTTCCAACTGAACAAACAGAATAATCTTGTTTTGGTTGTCAAAGCATATATTAAAGTGAACACAAGCCAACCATGTGATAGTCCAGCACACAGAGCCAACACTCTTTCAGAGTATATTAATGAAAACATCATTTTAAAGAAACAACAACAGCACTTCATTTAGCACTGGCAAAACCACATTAGGAGCCCTGTGTCGCATTTCTGGGCATGGCAATCAACGAGGCTGTTATCAAGTTGAAAAGGATTTATCAAATACAAGCTTCAGGAAGGACAGACAGAGATGTAGCTTCAGAGCCCGCCATAAGAAAGCTGTCACTCAATGAAATTTTCCCTCATTCCCCACATTTTTAGTACTGCAGAGAGTGAGACACTGCAAATTGTTCACAACTAGGACTCTTCTATTTGCTGAGTTCACTTTTCCTTGGTTACAGAACATTTCAACCTTCCTGGACATGTAGTAAGGAATTTCCAGGTTGCAATTCTTGAACAAGAAAATTATAAAGGAAGACTAGAAAGGGAAACAGCTGAGCTTTATTATAGTCACCAATTCCAATCCATTAGCAGAGGTATGAACAAAGGCACACTAGATGTATTAATAAATGGCACACTAAATGTATTAATACTGTCAGAAAAGGTTGGACTAAACCTCAAGAAAAATACTTTGTGATGTAAGTGTAAATGTCATGTTGCTTTAATTGCTTTAATTGTTAAGTGCACCTGTGGAAAGGAATGTCGCTCGAGCTTGTTAACGCTGAGTCACGCTGATGAGCACCAAGTGCAGACAATGCAAGGATTGGCCAGGATTGGCCAGGTGTCTGTATAAAGGTAGCACAATCCCAGCCAACAACTGCACATGTTGATTGATGCAAGTTGCTGGAAAGAGCAAGCTAGATATGCTGGACTTTGTAAATATTATATATATTTTGTAACAAAGAATAAAGAGCATCCACATTGGAAGATTACAAGCTGAGTGGGTGAGTGTTACTGGCTTAGTGCATTTGTTTCTAACGGTGTTCTCTGCAGCTTGGCACGCTTTGACAGCTATGCGGAGCTATCTCTGCTTATCTATATAGAGTTTTTCTTGGCTGGCTTTTCTTTATTTTTCCCTTTGTTCTCTGGAGTCCTCCCTATTGCAAATGTAACAAAGGTAATCTTCTCAGAGAGGGTTTTGAATTCTGGGAATTCAAAACCTAGTGTGATAGATGATGATGCTGTGATTGAGGAGCAACTGATTGTGCAGGGGGCTGAACCAGACTGAGCAAGTCAACCTGTAAACATCGCCTGCACTGGAAGGTCAAACAGAGACTGAGTTGCCCCAGGCAGCTCATGACGGAAAGGGAACCAGCAGTGATGCAGAGGAGTTGCAGCCAGCTGTACCGATCAGCTCTCAATCACACAGAAGGCTGAAAGGGCTGCTCAGAGGGAGGCTGCTTGGACTAGGCTGAGGAAACAATAACAAGCAGCACCTGCTCACAGGGGCTATTTAAGTCTGCCAGCATGGCTGCTCCTTGCTTGCAGCAAATTATTAGCAAGCCCTCACAACCTTTGTGTCTCCTCCTCCCTGAAACCCTCCAGACAGATCTCTGCCTCCTGAACCTCTGGACTGGACTTGACCTGGCTTGGCTTGTGTTTTCCTGATGTTTGGTATATTCGGACTCCCCAAGTGTTCCTGACTTCTCTCCTTCCTTGCTGGCTGCGGCACAGCAGGGAGAAATTCCTACAATAAGCAGTTTTTATTGTTTTCAGTAACTGACCACTATAAATATCTGAAAGATCTGCATCACTTCACCCAGCCTTTTGAAAACTTAGGGCAAATGACATGATTTGCATCTTTCTGGATCTTCTTATATCTTATTCCAGTGCCACAACTGTACAAATATGCTTTATACTTGAGTCTTAATACCATTCAGTACTGCATCCAGAGAAATGGTTTATATCCATGAAACCTCAGACTAAAATAAAACACAGTCCTTTTTTCTTCTCCCTCTCTTCTTCCCTTGGTTTCTTGGGCAATGCCTTATCTTTTGATGTCTATACTCCTAAGCCCTCAGCTGAATTTTTATGTTACTGCAATGCTAGAAATTTGGAGACTGAAGGAAGATCTCATTTGATGGACAGAATGCCTATAAGTGGGGCCAACACATTTATTTTGCCCCACTCCTCATAGCTACACCCTTGGAGAAAGAGCCTGGAGAGGATATGTTATAGGGAAAAGACTGGAGGATCTGGTATCTTCCAATGAATTACAGACGTGTGGTATTGTAAGGGACCCCAATGAAGGAAAATTCAAATCCTCTGAGGCAGTCTATTCCACTGTCAGACAGCTCTTATTTTCAGGATGCTCTTCTTAACGTTTAGTCAGAATCTTTTTTCTTTAAATTGGAATCCATTGGTTCCAGCCCTATTTTCTGGAGCAGCAGAAAACAAACTTGATCCCGCAGCCACATGACAGCCCTTCAGATGTACGAAGAGGGCTCTGTCACATCACTTCTCAATCTTTACTCCTCCGGGCCTAACACATTCAGCCCCTGCAGCCATTCATAAGGCAGAGGTGGGAATCACACAGGCCTCCTGGTGCTGTTGGACTTCATATCCCAGCAGACCTAGCCAGTGAGCCAATGGTGAGGAATGCTGGGAGGTGCTGGAAGGATGCTGAGACTCAGGGCATTTCCACATACACTGTGATAGTGCTACTATTCCAGTTTAGAATGGGACATTTAGAATTCTCAGCCAGAGAGCTCTTTGGCCTCAGGAAACTACAAACTCCAGAGTTCCACAGGACGTTGGAAGTGGAATAATAGCACTATCACAGTGTAGTGTGAAAATGGCCTAAGCCATGAGAAGGAAAGTGAAAGAGAGCCAGGAGGGCAGTGCTTTGCGTGTTGGACTATGATTCTGGAAGACCAGGGTGTAAACCCCTGTTCTGCCATGGAGACTCCGTGGGTGACCATGGGCAAGTCACATACTCTCAGCCTCAGAGGAAGGGAATGATGGCAACCCCCCTCTGAAGATATCTTACCAAGAGAACCCTTGGGTTGCCATGCCAGAAATTACTTAAAGGTATACAGCAGCAGCAGCAGCAACAACATAAACTGATTTCAAACCACTATAATTATGTGGTTCATCAAGCGCAGCATTCTATATTGTGCAGGGGGCATGCAACTGTGACCTTTCAGATAGTTTTTGGCTTAGAACTCCCACCATCCTTTGTCGGCACAGCTAAAGAGAGAGATTACTGGAGCTGCAATCTTCTTCCTTTTTATCTGGACAGGCAAGCTTTGAACGTGGAGCCTTCTCTGTGCAAAGCACATGTTGGTCTACCATTCCACTACAAACTGTTCCTCAAACAGCAAGCATCTCACTTACAACAGCAGTAGAAGATCTTTGGCCCTCCAGATATTTTGGAGTTCAATCAACCAGCAAGGTTGATGCTTGAGGGGCTATGGAAGCTGAACTCTAAATCATCAAGAGGGCCAAATTCTTCAGACCTGCAAACCCCACAATGATCAAGGGGATGGTGAGTCAGTTCCAGCTTTTCATCTAAAGTATAAAGGAATTATCAGGGGTGCCGAGCTCACTTTGGGGAACAAGGTTCACAAGCCTTGATAGCTTCTTTAGAGTCCAGGGTGGATTCAACATCAGTGACATGGAAACCAGTGTGTAAACCACTGCTAGGAAAGTTTAGAGCCCCTACGCTGGGAGTTTACCTCTCCTTCCACCTCCTTTTTTGTCGACAGTTCTTCTGGAGAGAAAACTCCTTCCTGAGACTCCAAAGTGGCATTTTCAGCAAGTCCTCCTTGCTGTAAAAAATTCTCCGCCTCAGTTGTGTTCTCGTCTTCTGGGTTTTCCGTTGTTTGCATAGTTTCCATCTGGCCTAAGCCTATGAAGCTAGCTGTTATTTCAGACGACCCAGAATTGCTATTAATAGTAGTTGTAAACTTCTCTTCTGTAACAGCCTAATGAAATAAGAAAACACAGTTCATGAGACACAAGGGGAAAACAAAAACTGAGGCTTTAAGCCAGCTGCTGTTATCTCCAAAGCAGGTTTTATGCCCTGAACTATGACTTGGTACTGGGCCAGGGGAGCAGCATTTCTGGAACTGAAAGGAGTAAATAATAATGTTTTTTTTTTTCTATTCTGAAGATATGTTTTAACTATACTCTGTTTTTTAAATGCTGTAGGCTGCCTTGGATCCTGCATAGGAAGAAAGGTGGAATATAAATGAAATAACTAAGTAAAGAAAGAAGCAAATTTCCCCAATCCAAACTTCTGGAAGGAATTAGACTCATTGGATGATTACTTGGCTCTGCAGAAGAGCCTTTATATGAGGTATGCTATTATTTGTGAGGTTTGCTATATTTTTATCTTCATGGTTCTGGTTTTAAATGATTCTATTCTTTTGAAATCCATGGTGTTCTGATTTTCTGTTTCATTGAGTTTTAAGTTTTTTACCACCAGATTTTTAGCTCTGACTTGTTTTAACCTGGTGTGAGTCACCACGAGCTGTTTAACTACCCTAAAGGCATAGGATCCCATCTGATCTTGGGAGCTAAGCAGGGTCAGCCCTGGTCAGTACTTGGATAGGAGACCACCAACAAATACCAGGTGCTGTAGGCTACATTTCAGAGGAAGGAACTGGAAAAACCACCTCTGAGTACTATGAAATTGATGGAGTCACCAGAAATCAACAGGCAAATTGAAGGCACACAAACACATGCAAACAACCCTTTTAGACTTTAAGTCCTCGAATCCCACAGAATACAAATACCAGGATCACACACACAGACAGACAGACACACATACACTTGCCACCTTGGGTCCCACGTCATGAGAAAGGCAGGTTGTAAAATTAATTGATTAATTTTTGCAAATGGTAAAAAAATTCACAAAACACCCCACCCACACTCCAGTCCAGTTTCAGCTCAACATAAGAATCTACAAATGTATTTCATTACCTTAGCAATAGTGGAAGGTGATAAAGTAGAAGGAGATACAAGAGTTCCCCCAGCTTCTTGAACTGGATATTCTAGATTTATGTTCAGATCATCTCTGGGAACTTCTTTAGTGCTTGCTAGATTCTCACTGGGAACACCGTATTTCACCGAAGCCTGCATATTACAGACAAAATAATACCCCAGAGGTTACTAGGCAATCCAATGACAATGTTGACAGGGTGAAAACATTAATCATTTAGAAGCTCTTGTGGAGACCTCACAAAGCATCCAAAATCAGAGTAGAGGCCCACCTAATTTCAGCAAGGGCTCCACTAATTAGTAGCAACTTTAGAAGGTCTTAGCAGAGAACCTTGGCAGCCATTTGGATGTAAAACCGGCACTGTAAAACCCATCATGAGTTTATTTATATGTGAGCATCCTAAGAGAAACCATGCTCAAGGCACAACTGATCCCATCAGAAGCCATCGCAGAATCAAATACCCCAAATATAGGTGATTCAGGGATCTACTTGCAAGGCCAGTGCTTCTGTAAAACAGTGGGAAATATTAGCTCAGAGAAGAGGCCTGTGAGAGGGAGGTAATCTTACAAAATCACCTGTGTATACTGGCACTAATGCAGGGGAAAACCAACTGGAGATTCAAAAGTAAGCTTGTTTGTTTTATTTTGGGAATTAACAATCACACACACACACACAAGATCCAAGCAGTCTCACATTCACACAAAGCTAACTGAAGGAAAAGGGAGGAAATGTTTGGACAGCGAGAGTTAGGGTATTGTGGGTGATATTTACCAGTCCAGCAGAGAAGAAACAAAGCGGTGTGGCTTAGAATAGGAGTCCAAGGGTGGTACAATTGGGAATCAGATTGACAGAGTGACGACCAGCAAGCAGAAGTACTATGAGTTATCTGGGTCAGAGCCAGGGTTTAAATACCGTTTTTCCATCCTGAGGGGGAACGTGTTAATGGTTCCCTGGTAGAATAGACAATGGGGTTGGCAGAGTGGACAATGGGGTCCAGAACAAGCTAATGTCCTTAGCATTGGGTGACAGAGGGACTGATGGGAATTGTGATAGCTCCTTAAGGTGGGACTGATGATGGGATAAAAAAGAGAGCTTTGATGGAGAAAGGGAGAAGGTTGAAGATATTCTGTGGAAGCAGTTTCAGGTGCTATTGTTTCTAAAGGTTGAGTTGTTGAGGGACATCTGCCAGTCCATTGTCTGGGGCTTTCCTGACTATGAGCTAGCTGTGCCCTGAAGTCTCGTTCTGATCTAGTTTTGCAACGCTGGTTCCCCTTTGCCAGAAACACCAGTTCCTCTTTGCCAGCAAGCTTCCCAGTCATAGCAGGATATTATTTATATTTCATGCCAACTAAACATTTTGCCAATTAAACAACAACATGGAGCAGGGCTGTACACCCTGGTAACAAATAAGGCTCTGCCTCAGAAGATGGCGAACTCTCCAAATTACTGGGCTTGGAGCTAGAGTTTTTATACCCGTGGTTCTCAACCTGTGGGTCCCCAGATGTTTGTGGACTTCAGCTCCCAGAAGCCCCAGCCACTATGGTCAATGCTCAGGGCTTCTGGGAGCTGAAGTCCAAAAACATCTGGGGACCCACAGGTTGAGAACCACTGTTTTATACCCCATTTCCTGCCCTGAAGGAGGCGTGTGTGGACAAAGCAATAATGGCTTTCCCATGAAACTGACAAAGGAATCTGAAATGGGCTCATTGCCTTAACATTAGGTGACAACACATTGATGGAAGTCCTGACAATCTCTTAATGTTTTGGCCAGGCAGTGTGACTAGGAAACGACTTGGTAGGATATGTTCCTGATTGTTTCACCTGGGCAGTTTCTCCTGCAATTGTTCTCAGGAGTGCCTGCACCTCACAGTTTCTAGAAAGGATTTTCCCAAGCCCACTAGCATTGGGCTTTTCCACCTAATCCTCCCTGAACTTATGATCTGATCTTTGTCTTTAATTTAATTCAGTTACTGCAAACTGAGTTCAAAGCGAAAAAGTAGTTGACACTCATTTAACTCAACAGAGCGGAGAGAAGAGCAGGGGCAGAATTTTGCCCTTTGCAGTAGACTCGAGCCAAAGCAAATAGCTGCAGCTTCTCCTAACTTGTGTGTTCTTCCTCATTAATAATTTGTTGCCATCTCGATCACACTCTGGTGTTGCTTGGCCTTGTGTGTCCCGGCTTTCATCTGGGAAATGTGGAAGGGTATGTTTTCATAGGAACCGTGGGTTTTGCTTTCTTCCCTTGCAGTTTTCCACATAATGTATAGCCTTCTACAAACTGGCACACCAGAGATCTCTTGTGGTACTCACCACATGGTCTGTGGCTTGTTTGGGCCCTTGTTTCTTCTTGGCTGTCTTCCCTTTCCCTTTCCTGGAGGCAGCTATATGTTGGGTCACCATTTCAACCCCTTCCTGCAGGAGAAGGTCTGTCAGTTCCTTCAAAAGAGTCAGCTGCAGGTTAAAAACAAAACAAAGGGGGAAAATAGGGCATCATTGGAGGAAGAGGAGAGCTAAACCAGGGGTAGAGAAAGTGTAAGCAAGATGTTGCATCTGGACAAACTTCTGCAGCATCCCCTCACCATTCCCCTCCCCCAAAAATATGGAGAACACAAGTTTAATCTCCTCCCTCCAAATTAGCCTATATAGTTTCAATCATTATCTACTACTGACAAGTACAAAATAAGCTTTGTAGACTCTGGGTAAATCACTGACAAGCATTCTAAAAATGGTAACAACCACAATTAGTTTATACGGGGTCTGAACAGAGGAAATCCACAGCTCATCAGAAACAGAGTGCCCTGAAGCCTGTGCATAATTCCCAACTAGCACAGGAACATTGAATCAACTGTTGAATAGTGACTCAATATATGGGTATTGATTCAATGATTCTAATTGAATCAATGAGTCTACTTTAGTTGGGACTGGCATTAGGATGCTGACCAATGTTTAAGGAATTTGCTCTAAACTCCTTAACTGACCAGTGTCTTAACATACACTTATTTTATCCCAAAATTTAATTCCAATACCATCAGTTCTGGAAAAAGTTTTTGGTCTAACAGTTAAAGTATCTAATTTCAAGTTATAGGTGGAATGGGGACGTACCTTAATACCATAAGCTTCAAAAAGGTTTTCCAGATCCTGTAGCGGGAACAAATCACAATAGAACACTAATAAAAAGTCTTGTTTATCTTGCTCAACACTGTTGTTGTTGTGTCCCTTTAAAGTTGTTTCCGACTTAAAGCCAACCCTAGTGTGACCCTATCACAAGGTTTTCTTGGCAAGATTTGTTCAGACAGGGGTTGTCCTTGCCTTTCTCTGAGGTTGAGAGAGTGTGATTTGCCCAAAGTCACCCAGTGGGTTTCCATGGCTGAGCAAGTGTTTGAACTCTGGTCTCCAGAGTCCTTGTTCAATTTCCAAACCAGCACACTATGCTGGCTTTCTGATCAGCCCCTGGAAAAGCTAAAAACCAGAAGCAGGGGTAGCTGTGACTTCCATGTCAGAGGTGCAGTGAACCTGCTCTGGGGTTTTATTCTAGACACTAAAGGAACTCTCCAAGGTGCTAACGGCTACCCCCCAAATAAATTCAGCACCTTGGATAGCTCTTTTTAATGTCTAATTGTACAGTGGTTTTCAAAATATGGTCCTCTTGATATTTTGGACTTTGGCTCCCACAATTCCTAAGTGCTGGCCAAACTTGCATGGGACCTTCTGGCAGTTAAAGTCCAAAATACCTGGAGGACCAAAGTTTGGGAATTCACCACACCTCTGAAGCAGAAGCCTTCTCCCACACCCGAAAAGCAATGAGTCCAAATTATAGGAAGATAGACTGAGGAGATGGGTCACCCAGACAATTATCTGGACATAAGAAGCACCCATTAAACAAACTTCTATCCCTGCAAAATATGGGGGCAAGTGATGCTTTCTCTGTTCCTGAAACCAAATCTTTTGGGTGGAGAATGGAATGTCCAGCAATTATCGGCCGTGCCTGTTTGCGTGCTTGTCCGGTGGCCTTGCAAACATGTGGAGCGGGGTGGTGGAAGAAAGCCGAATGGTTTGATATCAAAATGATATCTAGGGGTGTCCCCAAGGATGTCTAAACTGCAGTAACACTTCCCTCAAAGATCTTAAAACTTGGGCAGGCTTATACAGGGAGACACAGTGGCCATTTCCGCACTACATTGTTATAGTTCTGCTATTCTGCTTTCAACATCCTGTGGAATCTTGGGGTTTGCAGTTTAGGAAGGGGCACTGAGAATTCTCAGCCAATGTGATAATGGGGCTTCCCATTATCTAGACTTAGCTAAAGGGGGATACTTCCCTCTTCAGGTAAACCAAGGGTTAATGAGGTGTTGGGATTAGATTACATTTTAGTGTGGGTCAGCATCACAGGTCACAGGGTGAGAATTGACCAATCAAAAAGGAAAGAGGTGAGCATCTTCGGGATGCTTTGAGATGCTTCCAGGGAGAAGTTATAGAACTTCTTGGGAGGCCATGTGGCAGAGGGAGAACAAAGGGAGAACATAGGGTTGGCAAAGGAACCTCCTGGAGATGGGATCTGTGCCAGTAGAAGGCTGCAAGCCCCATGCCTCGCCTCCTGGCCACATTCCTCTCTTAGACCATCTAAGCCTCTGAACCTAATTGTGAGTAACTAGAATAAGATAGTTAGTTGTGTTAGGGCTGTTTATTATTTTGGAGTTGGCTGATCTAAAGAATGTATCTGTTTTTGTAACTACTTGTAATTTAAGCGTGCCTGGGAGGGGGGAGCCTCTCATGTGTGTTATTGCCTTGTTTATTTGCATGCCTTGAATAAATGCTTTTCTGTAAAACCTCTGTTTCCTCTCCATTCCCATGCCATCCTTCGGCAAATGCTAGATCAGTGGTTCTCAACCTGTGGGTCCCCAGATGTTTGTGGACTTCAGCTCCCAGAAGCCCTGAGCATTGACCATAGTAGCTGGGGCTTCTGGGAGCTGAAGTCCACAAACATCTGGGGACCCACAGGTTGAGAACCACTGCGCTAGATAGAACTTCCTTCACTCGGAGAGGGAAGGAAAGGTCCTTAGCATAGAGATTGGTAATCCACTGAGCAGGGTCCCGCTGTACTGTTCAGTTAATTCAGAATTCAGTGGGTGGTGGCAGCAAGAATTAGTAAGCGCTGGGGGAATTTCCAGCTCCTTTTCAAGGGTGAAAGCCAGGCTCGAGGGGACTGGAAATAAACTCCAGTATGACAGTAGGAAATCACTACTCAAGCTCCCACGACCCTTGTGTTCCGGCTCTCTTGACCTCTTTTGGACAGACCTTCGGCATTCTGGACCTTTTGGATTTGACCTTGGCTTTGGGTCGACTCAGCGCTTCTATTGATTGTCTGTATTGGACACTCTCCAACACTGCCGCCTCTTCCTCTTGGACAAGTACTATCGTCTTCCCTCCCTTGCTGGCAGAGAGGCACAGGCTGGGAGTTGAACTCCGATAACACTCTCATTATCACCACCATAGCTGAAAAGGCATACTGTAGACTAAAGGTTTGCTAAGAGCAAGGTCCCATCTATCTGCCACCCCCAACATGGATCCTGGACAACATGGACCCTGGAACTTCTTACTGGGTGGCAAGGTGAAGCACTCCATTATGTGTTTCAGCTACCTTTAGATAAAGCTGTCTAAAGCAGTGGTTCTCAAACATCGGTCCTTCAGATACTTTGGAAATAAATTCCCAGAAATCCCAGCCAGCATGGCTGATGGATAGGAATCCAGGGATCTGAAGTACCAAACACTAGGATGGCCAAAGTCTGAGAACGACTAATATAATTGCTACAGAGGACTGGAATATAATCTGACTCACAGCCCAGATACTATTAGAATTCAAACTGTGTGGATTCCTCCTCTCACCAAACAGATACTAGGACGTTGGATACCTAGAATCATAGAATGATCAAGTTGGAAGAGACCCCAAGGGCCCTCCAGTCCAACACCCAGCCATGCAGGAATACACAAACAAAGCACTCCTAATGGCCATTCAGCCTCTGTTTAAAAATCTCCAAAGAAGGAGGTTGATAATAATAATGTTTATTTATAGTACCTGTTATCCCACTGGTAAACCCTGTCCCAGGGTCTACAATTTTGATATTAAAATATGATTCACCCGGATAAGCACGTAGGCAGCAATGGTCAAACGATCAAAAACCAGCTCAGGCCAGTAAAATCCACCATCACGTAGCCCCAGGAGACCTCAAGCTGTGCAAACCCACAGAAAACAAAGGGTCCTCAGCCCCGAGAAGCCGACTTGAGGGGATTAGCATGTTTGCCCCCAGTTGAGCAAATATCCTATCAGGCGAGGACCATTTACATGAAGACACACCACGACCAAATGCAGCCAAAGTTCCTGAGACTTTGGCAACACCTTGTAATCTCATCACTCAAAGGGAGTTACCATTGTGGAGCTTCTTTCTTGTTGCAATACCCATTGTTCTCCCTGGGAAAGGATTAGCCCTCCAGGTACCTTTTCCCCCTACAAATAGTCCCAGTTTTTGAGAGTTTCTTTGGATCACTCCTGGCCATCCCAGCAGACCGTTGCTCCATCTGTTGAGTAATCCCCTCAGCCCTCCCCATGCTGAGTCCTATCTCTCCGCTATTTTCCCAGACCACGGACTTCAGGAAAAATTGCAGTATTACCCCAGCTGCAACCCCTTCAATATTCCCCTATCTAGTTTCCTCTCCTTTGCTTCTTAATAGGTCTTGAGTGAGTGTGTGAGTGACTGCATTGGTGAGAGAGACTTTCATTCAATAAAATCATTTATTAAACATTTTCGTCTGGTTTTTGGCTTGGCCTGACCCTGTAAAAACTGGGTAAAAAGACCCCGCTAGGTTACCCTGCCTCTCGCATTGCTATAGCTTGTGCTCTGGCTAGTTTCCATTCCCCATCACGTGGAGCACATTGAGATGTCCCCCAAGGGACCCTGGAAATCAGGGTAACATACCCTTAACACCAAAGGGTGGAATATCAACATACACAATCAGGGACAAAGACAATACAAGAGAAAACCACCATGCTCCAAGGAAGCTTCTACCACTTACTTACTGTGAAGGTCCATTCTGTGCTGATGCAGAAAAGGGATCTACACAGTTTGAGTTCTGTGTGGCTCTTTGGTGGCATTTTCACTCCAAAGGAAAAAAAAGACACAGATCCACATGCACTAGTCTTACCTGCCTTGGGTCCTGTACTAGAAAAAAAGGAGGATTAATGAATTAATTTAAAAAAAAAAAACCCTACAAAGACAGTACCTAAGAAAGAGCAAACTACCCAAGCCATTGAACTGCCATCACTGTGCTCCACAGTCTGCCTACCCTGTCAAAGAATGGATGAGGGTTTCTCATCACATTGGTCAATATTTTTCTTGATTTACCTTGATATCCATCCCTTTGCCAGGAGGTCCAGGTTCTCCCTTTGGAGAAAAGACAAGAAAGGATGTGTCAAGGTATACCCATCAATTCAGGGAGAAACACTGAAATGAAAGACAGGGTGGTCCATGGAGGTGCCTGGTTGCTTGCCACCATCATATACACCCTTCCATGGGAAAACACTAATCATAATGACCAGGGAGTTAGAGTCACACAAAAAGGCTGGCATCCTGCTTGTTAGTCAAAACTGCAGGAGACCAGCCAATCAAGTGTTGATGGTGAGTCAACACATAGATAAATCTAATGGATTCAAGGGGTTTATTCTTTGTTGTTAATTGTCATCAAGTAGACTTTGACTTAGGGTGGCCCTTTGAATGAGAGATCTCTAAGTCACCCTACCATCAAGAGAACTGTTCAGGTCTTGCCAATTCTAGACCAGGGATTCTTTGACTCTGTTTATCCACCTATAATGTGATTTTCCTCTTTTCCTAGTGCCTTCTACCTTACCCAGCATCACTGCCTTTTCTAATGAGTCAGGTCTTCTTGTGCTATGTCCAGAGTACAACAGTCTAGTCATCTTGGCTTCTAGTGAATCTATGATCTAAGATCCATTTATTGGCCATTTTGGCAGCCCATGGTTTCTGCAAAACTTTCCTCCAGCAGTACATTTCAAGTGAGTTGGTTCTCTTCCTGTCAGCTTTCTTTATTGTCTGACTTCCACACGCATGCACAGAAATTGGGAATATGGTGGCTTGGGCAATTCTGACTTTAGTATTCCTTTATATTTACACTTTTCATTTGAGGATCCTGTTTAGTTCCTTCATAGCTGCCCTTCCAAGTCCCAGTCTTCTGATTTCTTGACTGCAGTCTCTATTCTGATTAAGTCAAAACAGACTTTAGGCCATTTAGTTATAAGGTCTTAGGTCTTTTGGTTCAAGGGGGAAAGAGCGACTAAGAGCAGTGTCAGTTGGTAGATTCCATGTCCATGGAACTGTAAATCCAATCCAGGTTTTAATCTGAATTTCAAAAGATATATCTGACGTACTGATCTCATTTGGGGAATAGGGTCCAGCAGTCTGTAAAATTCGAATGAAAACCTGGGTGGATTCACTGCCATTCTCACATGAAATCCACTAGCCCTCAATGCTCAAGGTGAGCAGAAGGTATGATGGAAGGGGATAACAACAACAACAACAACAATAGCAACAACAACAAGCACTTTCATCATTTATATCCCACCTTCTTATATCCCATCATTTATATCCCACCCACATTTATATCCCACCTTTTTTCAAGGAAGCTTAAATTAAATAAATTAAAAGAAATACACTGAAAAGCACTTATAAGGTCATTAAAAATCTAAACATTATTATTAAAACTCAATCAAATATAGAATTAAAACCATGTAAAACAAATCTGTTAAAATAAAAAGGAAAAAGCATCAAAACAGCACACAACTCAAAGCTCTAGCAGTCAGTTCCTAAAACCCTGTCAAAACAGAAAAGTTCTCACTTGCCAGTGGAAGCAGAGCAAGGAAGGAGTAATCCCAGCCTCTCTAGGGTGGCAGTTCCAAAGTCTGGAATCAGCCCCCAAGAAGACCCTCTTCCTTGTTCCAACCAAATATATGCCTCACCAATGGTGGGACCTGATTAGGTTGTCTTCCAGTTATACAACATCTATCACAGCATTGAGCGTTCCAAGCTGCTTCGGTTATTGGCACAACCACAGTGTCCCAAAAAAGGGAGAAGAAGAAGAAGAAGAATTCCATGCCTGGTGGGCTTCATTTCACAGAAATCTGGTGTTTGCTACTCTACAGATTCCGGTGGAATGAAGGGCACCCAAGCTCTGGACTTGGATTCTCAGTGGCTGGAAGTTTCAACCACTAAAAGTCTATGGTCACATGGAGGTTCATCAGTACTCTACTTTCTGTGCCTTAGCACTTTCTTGAAGGTTCCTAAAAAGGACTATAATTCTGTCACCCATTCAACATAATTAATGGCTTCAAACATTAAGAGGAAGATATACAGATCCATAGGACCCATAGGATTATAGGGGCCCATTTACAGCTAGCCAAGGGCCAGTGCCTGGACCAGTTTTGGGGGGAAAGGGTTAGAAAAAAAGTGAAAGTTTCTGGCTTTACTTTCTGGTTTAGAAAGGACTTCTGTTGGGCCTAAAATAGCCTGGGGGTAAAATAGGAGGACATTTGTAGACAGAAAAATTTCAAAAAGTTTTTAAAAATTCCTGAAGTATATGAAGGGTCCAAAGTAGAGTGATGGGGCCGCCAACGCATGGCACTTCCCCAGCCTTGCTGCAGGTGGCCAATGCCAACTCAAATCATGCTCCTCACATGGAATGCAAAAAGTGTGTGTAAATAAATCTGTCCTCAATCATGCCATCGCTTTGCCAATGATGGGGAAAAAACAGTACCTTCTCTCCTTTGATGGGGATGCTGTTTTCCAGAGGAAGAACCTAGAATTGTCAGAGGAACAGTCATAAACATAAGGGATGGTGTGGGGAAAAGCATCTTTTATTGCAGAGAAATGTCTGGCAGTGTGAGAAAAAAGAATTTCCCAAGCACTTCTGGTTTGCTTAGAACTGCTAGGGAGCACTTTGGGGCCTCAGCCCAAATCCCAGCTAGAGTAGACCCAACAGAATCACTAGGATTTATATAATACACTAAAGGCACCAGATTGTTTTGATGAAGGCAGTGTTATTAAACCAGCTTATCAATTTCCCTAAAGGCATCAGATCCTGTCTGATCTTGGAAACTAAGCAGGGTCAGTCCTGGTTAGTACTTGGGTGGGAGAATGTCAATGAATAGCAGGGGCTGTAGGCTACATTTGAGAGGAAGGAACTGGCCAAATCACCTCTGGATATTCTTTGCCAAGAAAACCTTATGAAATTCATGGGAACATCATAAGTCAACAGGCAACTTGAAGGCACATACAAATATACCATTGGGTGGACAACTGTGGAAGGTCCAGCCTGTGAAAAGTGTGAAACCTCTGAGACACTGCCTGCATGAGAGGCTATAAAACATGGTGCCATAAGATGTAAGGAAGACTTTGATGAGGGCTGATGGACCTTGATGGGCTTTGATGGGATTGATGAAGGAGCAGGAGAAGTGCTGCCTACCTCACCATCGCTAGGGCAGCATCTTCATAGTCTGGACAAGGAAGGCTCCCAGTGTCTCTTGAGCAGCTGAAGATTCAGAAAGCCAACTGCATCATGAGTAGAATAGGCATGTTTAACTAGTCATGTTAGGGCTTATGTTTCTTTCGAATCATGGTTGAATGGGCTTTGAGACTGTTTTTGTAACTACTCCAATGTGACACCTGAAGGAAGATGCCTTCATGTCCAAGGTGCCTTTTGATAATGTGAGATTGCTTGCTTAGAGCTCCTCCATGGCAATCTCTCTCCATATGCCTTTGCTCAGTGTGTGCGCTTGTGCATGTATAAGACTCCCATCTTCCATGAGAGGGGAAGGGAAAGCCTCTCTAAAGTCTGAGGTGGAAAAAGGGAAAGGTAAACTCCTCAGTGACTTCTCACTAAGGCCATTTCTGCACCAGACTGTTATAGTGCTATTATTCCACTTTCATGATCCTATGGAATCCTGGGATTTGCAGTTCAGGGAGAGGCATTGAGAATTCTCAGCCAGATTGCTCTTTGGCCTCAGGAAACTACAAACCCCAGAATTCCAAAGGATGTCAAAGATGGAATAATAGCATTATAACAGTGTGTAAAAGGTCTAAGTCACCAAATTCCCAGCAACAATTAGGAGGTGGTGACATCTGATGGAATTTGGGGCTGTCTGTCTGCTACTCAAGAACAGGAGACAGGACAAGCCCTGTAACACAAGCAGAATCACACTTCTGGGAGGCTACGGTCCCTCTATACAGACCATATTTTTTGAGAGATTAGAAGATGACAGGAAATGGTGTTGGCCTACCATCAATGAGCTGATTCAGTGGGTCTGCTCTAACTGGGATTAACAACTAGATCTAGACCCTAAAAGTTTGTCAGGGAATATGATCCCTCTTTCTACTATATCCTATGAGTGGCAGTTTGTAGCTGCCACTGAAAGTGGTGAATCCACTCCAGGTTTTAAAGCAGCTTTCTGTTGGATTGTACCCTATTCTCTCCAACAGGTTGAGAACTTTGGAGAGCTCCTTTGGCTCTAACCAAAACCTGGACTGGATTCACTGGGAGCCACCAGCTGCCACTGTGTCCCATAATATTTTTCCCAGAGGGGTCAAGATCACCCAAATTACTCACAGTTTTTCCAGGCATTCCTGGGGGCCCAGGCTGTCCCTGCAGAGACACAACACACGTACACAAAACAACACAATGAAGACCAAAACAGAAGATGAGTTAGAAAAATGTGTCAGTTTTGACAAAGCTTCATTCGGGTCTCATGCAGGGCTAGAAATCTGAATATGCAAACCTACAGATTCTCCTTTGTTTCCTTTTTCTCCAGCGTCTCCCTAAGAGAAGAATGACGGACAAAAAAGAATCAAGACAGGGCACACTTGCCGATCGAAAGCAGTTGATCATATCCGTTGCACTTGCATACAAATACGGCTTGTACACTTAGTCAATCAATTCAATTATCAGTACCCCTACATTCTCCCAATATCAGACACAAGTCAGTTTACAGCACAGATAAAACCACTGAATAGGTTAAAACAAGGAACAACGATTGTAATTAGAGAATTTTTGAAAAGACACATACAGCTGCCCTCCCATTAAAAAACCAATTACTGACCACCGTGCAGCACGTGGAGCTTTGTCTCCTTTCAGTCCTTCACAACCAATTAATAACCAAAGACTGTCCAACTTAAAAGGTCTTTACTAGATGGCAGAAGGAGAGGAGGAAGAGGAACAGCCTAGCATCTGGCAGCAGAGAGTTCCACAGCCTGGGAATAATCTCTGAGAAGGCCCTGTGACATATCCTCACCAGAAGTGCAGTGATGGTGGGATCTCAAAACTTTGCTAACTCAAAATATGGCTAGAAAGATGCAGTGAAATCCCTCAAATATCCTTCAAAGGCTGGCATATTTGGCCTTATTTGAAGGGCTGTTATAGAAATCCACCCATCTGCACACTCTAATGGTCCAGAGTTAGCAGAGAAAAATAGCCATTTTAGAAAGAAGCTCTAGTGTCACATGCTAGTGACGCTGGTGGCTTCCATGTCAGTGGAGCAGTGACTCCGCCGCAGGTTTTAGTTCAGACTTTAAAGGAACCATCCAATCTCTAAAATAGACTCAGTGTGTTGGGCAGTGTCTTTAATGTTCAGAGTAAAACCCATAGTAGAATATGCTGCCTGGGAGTGTGGTGGAGTCTCATTCTTTGGAGGTTTTTAAACAGGTTGGATGGAAATGCTTTGACTGTGTTTTCCTTTACAGCAGGGGGTTGGACTGGATGGGCCCTGGGGTCTCCTCCACATTTCCACCTATGCTGGTTGGGGGATACTGGGATCTATAGTCCAGAAAAAGGATTTTATTGCCAAACTCTGATGTCTCCTATGCAATGAAGATTGCAGCTTAGGAGAATTATTGACACAATTGTCACCCTTCCTCCCTGCCAGCACTGTTCCCTGGGCCCAATTCTCAAGGAAGCAGCTTACATCTTTGCCAGGCTCGCCTGCGTCTCCTTTCATTCCGCGTTCTCCGGGACGTCCTGGAAGGCCTGGAGGACCCTGTAGAATGGTAGAGGGGGCAATGAGCAACTGTAATCTTGTGGGCACCAAGGTGGTAAACTGCTATGTGGAATGCAGGCTTCACATTGCAGGGAGTGCAAACATCTTTGCAATTGCTGTTATCTTTGTTTATATCCTGCCTTTCCTTTGGATATTGGGATTTAGCTTGATCTATTTAAGCAAAGGCCATTTCCGCACTACACTCTTAT
This sequence comes from Iguana delicatissima, assembly GCA_948472985.1. Lineage (NCBI taxonomy): Eukaryota > Metazoa > Chordata > Lepidosauria > Squamata > Iguanidae > Iguana > Iguana delicatissima. The sequence continues at coordinate 1,724,566 of CAOKZL010000302.1, read as the reverse complement.
AGCGCGATTATTCCACTTTCAACATCCTATGGAATCCTGGGGTTTGCAGTTTCGGGAGAGGGGCCGGCCTCTCCCAAAACTGCAAACCCCAGGATTCCATAGGATGTTGAAAGTGGAATAATCGCGCTATAAGAGTATAGTGCAGAAATGCCAAAGACTCTCTGAGACATTTTAGCTGTACCTTGCGCAGAGCAGTGTTTTGGAGAAGAGGAGCTCTAAGGTACCCGGCAATGAGAATTTGAAAAAAATCACTTTGTTAGATTGCAACTACAACTTCTGGGCATTGTGGTCCAAAAATTAAGATTTCCAAGGCTAACATTGTACACACAGGAAACTCTGTCTAACTTCTGTAGGACAACCTCCAAGTGTAGGACAACCTGAAAATTCCTCCTTCTACAGCAGTCCTGTCTTCTTTTGGATATGGTTAACCTAGCTTTCCCTACCCAATGAAAATGAGAACTATATCAAATGGACAAATTGACTATGTTGTTAAATAATCAAAATTTTGGGATTGTATAATGCAAATATGGGGAAAAGAAATGGGGAAAATTGGTTATTAGAAATGTAGAAGATTAAATCTTTGAAGATAGGCTTTGTTTTTGGATGCAGCTTCAAATTATTTTAAGGTACAAGTATAAATATAAAGAACTAGTGTATTTACCTGGTGTTGCCCAGGATTTTATTTTCTCATAGGTAATACTTGTTAGAAATACCTTACCTTACTTTAGGAATTAGATGTGGTTGAAATACACAGGTTTGAGATCCTGTGTCTCTAATTCCCCAATCTGTCTTGTCCAGTACGTGTAACTTTTCCCCATATTCCCCAATCCAATCTGTATTAGAGTTGTTAACAGACAGAGGTTCGGTTTCTGAGGGAATACATTGCCCTCCTCCTTCTGCTGCTAGGCCTCATCTCCATAGCAACCGGCCGGAAGCCCAAGAGCTCTCCGGCTGAGAATTCTAAAGACCCCTCCCTAAACTGTCAGTCCCAGGATTCCATAGAATCTTCACAGGCAACCAATCATATGAGGTGTTCTCGCCTGACACAGCCAATCATATGAGGTCTTCGCCTGCCTGACACAGACAAACTCACAAACTTTGACTTTTATATATTAGATAGATAGATATAAATATAAAAGACATATGACACATGAACAAATGACAAAATCTGAATAAGTTCATTGATATCAGGGTCAGTAGTTATATTGAATTTGTAAAATAAAATGAATACTTTATAAATAGTTAATATAGAGACATGAAGACAAATGTATTCTGTAATAATTATTAGGAACTGAATCAAGAACTTCAAAATAAGTAATATGTAATTTATAAATCTTTATTTTTAACAAAAAGTATAATAAAAAATTAAAAAGAAAACAAAAAGGAAAAAAAAGAAAATGAGAGCTAGGATTTGTAGTCCAAGCAAGTAACATAACAAGAAATGCATTAAATTACATTCAGCTATATGCATCCCAGAGAGATTCCTTACCCGGACTCCTCTTTCTCCTTGCTCTCCAGGAACACCTGCTTCCCCTAGGAGGACAGAAGAATCCACATTCATCAGAAAACTATTTCAGCAGCTTCAGTTCTGTAGAAAAGGGACAGGCAACTGTAGATGGGATAGAGAAGCATTTTTTGTTCTTGCATCTCAACCCTCTCCCATGGATGCACTGGGACATGACATCATGTCACATCTGGTTTCATTTTTGGCCATTTTTGACTGATTTTTTTTTTTTTTTAAGTTTCGGGGCATATGGGAGCTTGGCTCAAAAGTACATTTTGCAGTAGATTTGACCCATTGGGATGAGGTTTGGGGACAAAAAAAAATCACTCAATATTTTTACAAGCATTTGGGTATCAGAGGTCTTTGGTGGGGGCTTCAGGGCCCACAAATAGTGGCCCTGAGGTTTCCATGTGCCCCACAGGCCACACTTTGCCCACCCCTGTTGTAATGGTATCAGGTCTCTGGGCACTCAAGGCACCTTACACGGACGGTAAGACTGTAACCTTTTTTGTGTTACTCAAATCCCCGGCAAACAGTCCAGATGTGTGGTGGGGATGATGTTCTTTTGCTAAAGGACCCGATCCATTGTACTGAAGGGATTCAAAAGAAGGACTGTAGTTTCTCAGGTCATTACCTGAATTCCAGGGTCCCCCTTCTTTCCTGGCTTTCCCTAGAATGAATTCAAATTTTCCATTTTCACTAAGTTTTCACAGTGATCTATCTCAGTTCCAAATGCCCATCTCTGTATCCCTTTGTCAGTTTGGATGCCTGGGTTATAACTTACTGTTCCAAATGCCTATGCTGGTTTATATATGTCTGTGTATCTTTGGCTGCTTCAGAAAGGTTGAGGGTTATTGCTTCTTGGCCTTTTGGCTAAGATCAAATATAGAAATCTTTAGGGTTATCTGCATAAAGCAGGGGTCGGCAACTGCAATGGGTTTAGGATTAGTTGTCTTTGGCCCCTGGGAGTTCACACACTAGGCTGCAAAAACTGTGAAAAAATAACCCCACTCTCTACGATGGCTAGAGATCCACTTCTGGTTTGGAGAAATTGGGGAGTTGTTTAAAATTAGATAGTATAATATGATACAGCAGTTATGGATAAGATGACGACATTAATAAGAGGGATCTCTCTTGGGAAGTTTGTTAAAAAATGGGACCCTCTTATACAATTTGTTAAAAGCAAATGGGGAGACTTGATGGTAACGAGCTTTGTAGATTGAAGAGAGAGATATGAAGAAAGAGATAAATGAAGAGAGATATGAACTTTATTCCGTTTATGTTAACTATCTGTAATATAAAACTATTGCTATATAGTAATAATGTTAAGATTTAATGCTATATAGGAAGTAATATCAGTAGAGTCCTGATGCATTTACCCAGTCAAATTTGTTATCTTAAGGACAACCTAGACAGGAAGCCAGAGAGGAAGGGGAATGATTGGAACTGAAGTGTGGAAGTAAGATGGTGTGTAGGTATGTCCTAAGATATGTTAAATCATGTTATACATTATGTGCACTATTATGTTATTATGATTATATTTATTATACTTAGGCTCCGTCTTTAGAGATCTTCCTATTTATGCGTGAATTGTTTGTATAGGTATGTATGTATGTGTTGTTTTTTTAAGAATTTTATGTTTTTTCTTAATAAAAAATTAGATGGTATAGTGGGAGGTGAACCTGCAATATATTAAAAAGGCTTTTTGTTGCTCCTAGAGGCGTCTATAAGAGACTCTTTGGGAGACGCAAAAGAAAAGCAGCACAGCCAAGCTGTGTGGATAAATCAATTGAAGGCTTTCTGAGAGATCGGAAATACTTACGGATGCTTTGTTTTTGAGCAATAAGAAACCTCAGGATATAATAATCTGTGGTTATGGTTACTAGGAATTCTAGTAAGACAAATTTAGATCTGTAACGGTATAATAATACACTTCCTATTGATTGTTTTTTCTTTTTCATTACAATTTTTTTTGGGGGGGGTCAGAGTTCATTCATAGAAACAGAACTGTAGAATTGGAAGAGACCCCAAGGGACATACAATCCAGCACCATTCTCCCATGCAGGAAACCACAATCAAAACACTGCCAACAGATAGCTCCATTGCCTCAACAAATTAAAAAGCCTAGAATTCTATAGCATGGACCCACAGCGGCTAAAGTGGAATCATGGTGCTATAGTTACATAGTGTGAAAGGGACTCTTATTCAGGCAGGTAGACCCCGAGAAACTATTTGTTCCCTTAGACATTGGGATTGCACAGTGGTGTAGACATGTTTTGTTTTTGTTTTTTGGCAAAATGAAGGTATTGCCCCTTCCAATAAGAATTCTGCTCCACCCTGAAGTTCAGTCCCCCAAATTCTAGCCCTGTAGTAATTTAAAACTTCCATTGAGCATTTAGAGGTACAATCTGGGCACCCAAAGGGGCAGGCAACATGACCAAGGCAATACAGTAGAACACTTCTAGCTGTGAATGATTTTGAGTGCCTCATGTTTTTCTTTCCTTTTGTTTTGTGCATTTTCTGTGCCTCTCTGTCCTGGGCTGAGTTTTACGTAGCCTATTAAAACATCAGAAGTAACGTTGGCCTATTCTTCCCCTCAGACTTTGGTTTAGAGATCATAGGGTTCCATTCCCAGAACACGCTGATTGTTTCTACTTACATCTTCGCCTCTTAGGCCAGGCTCTCCCGGTTTTCCGGCTTGTCCTGGCTCTCCTTTATTGCCCTTGGGACCAGTTTCCCCCTGCAATAAAAAGTATGCAGCGTGTCTGCCTCTCTCTCCTGCCTGCCATGCAAACACACACACACACACACACACACAGGCCAAGATACTACATTACTGAATGTAGCATAACATTTTTTTGGAGCTGGAACGGCCGTTTCCCTCTCCAGTAGCTGGTGGAGAGCAGCCTGGATTGGAGAAGTGTCCAGCCAGACACAGACTGATGACATGGAGACAACGGAGGTTATGGAAAATGAAAGGGAGCTTTGCTGAAACAGTTAATATTGAAACTGCAAAAGTGGGTTCACAGAGTTAATTGAATTAACCTGATTGGCTTTGGGGAACCAATCAAGTAATGGATCATGAACTAGAAACCCATCAAATAATGTTTCAGCTGTCGACAAAAGTGTGTCTGAAGGACTGTAAATCCTTTGTCTGGATTCTGGATTCGACTAAGGGCCCAGGACCTTTGCTGCACAGTAAACCAATAAAAGCTTCTGTTGGAAGACATTCAACTGGGGGCCAATCTTTTGGGCTCCCCAGGCACAAGCCTAGGAGGGTCTTTGGCTGCTTTGAGTGACAACGTCATCTGCCAAGATCCACAGAGGCCTCAGCAGATGATGCCATCAGTCTGTGCCTGTCCTTGGATATATCCATCTTTGCAGAAATCCTGAGCATGAATGTCAGATTGTCTAAAGCACGGTTGATGTGCAAAACTTTATTGCAACTTTGGCACACTGCACTGTTCACTTCCATGCTCACCTTTTGACCTGGTTTGCCAGATAAACCAACATTTCCCTGTTTAAAAAAAACATAAATTAAAAATTAGCTATATACAAATTAATATATCAAGAGCCATTGCAGAGTAGTCATCTGAGCGTTGGACTACAATGCTGCAGACCAGGGTTGAAATCCCCACTCAGCTGTAGAAACTCATTTGGGTGACCTTGGGCAAGTCACATTCTCTCAGCCTCAGGGGAAGGCAAACACAACCCCCTTCTGAACAAATCATGCCAAGAAAATTCCACGATAGGATTGCCTTAGAGTCGCCGTAAGTCGGAAATGACTTGAAAGCACACAAAAACAAATTAATACATCATTTATCTCAATATGATCAGCAAGGCATAATTGTGAGTAAAACATGACCAGAAAATAAAGATACTATCTGATAGATATCTGCTCAAAAGTAAGTCCCATTGAGTTCTGCAGGGGGTTGTGTCCAGGTAATTGGATAAAAGTTTGCAACCTCAGTGAAAGTACGTTTTGACATCAACAATAGAATTCAAGCCAGAACATTATCTAAGCATCTAGGCTTCTCAAACCCCGGACATTTCCGCACTACACTCTTATAGCGCGATTATTCCACTTTCAACATCCTATGGAATCCTGGGGCTTGCAGTTTTGGGAGGGGCCAGCTGGCCCCTCCCAAAACTGCAAGCCCCAGGATTCCATAGGATGTTGAAAGTGGAATAATCGCGCTATAAGAGTGCAGTGTGGAAATGGCCCCCTAAGCCCATATGTTTACTCAGAGATAAATCACACTGAGTCCAGCAGAGCTTAGTCCCAGTTAAGAGGTTAGAGAAGCGATGTAATTCTTCATTCCTTTCTTTCTTTTCTTTTTTTAAATTTTATTAACAATAAAACAAACAAATAACATTTTCATTCGTACTGGCTCATACAAAATCAAGTATACATATGACAACAGATATATATACATACATACATTTATCCAACCATCCTGACTTCCCCCCGGATGAGAGGTAATAAAGTTTCCGAACAGTATTTCGAGTGTCTGTCAATCGAATATTACATTGCACGTCCCTGCATGTTGCCTCAACAATTTTAAAAGTCAGTATTAACCATCTTGATACCCGACCATTGATTTCTGAAATATGCTGTTACTCTCTCCCAGTCTTTCACAAATTTTTCTGTATTAGCTCCTTTCAATATATATGTAAATCTATCCATCTGTAACATATCAAAAAGTTTCATTTCCCAATCAATTAATGAGAGGAGGGTCTTTTGTTTCCAATTTTGAGCTATTAACATTCTAGCTGCAGCCGACCTATAAAATATCAATTTCCTCGCTTTTTTCTCTAGATCCTCATTCATCATTGACAACAGATAAAGTTCAGGGTTCATTTCAAACTGGAATCCTTAAATATTTTTCTATTTGAGTGTAGATGATGTTCCAAATTTTTTTAACCTTTTTACATGACTAGCACTGGTGGTAGAATGTGCCTATACCAGTATTGCACTTCGAACATTTATTTGAGCAATTTGGGTAAATCTTTGACAGTCGTTCAGGTGTGAGACACCATCTATAGATCATCTGGTATAGATTTTCTCTAATATCCTGGCATGTTGTGTAGTGCATCCTTTTGTTCCACATTTTTTCCTATTGGTCTAGAGGCATCGAGAGGGATCTAGATCTAGAAGGATCGATAAATTCTTCATTTATTTCATTCTCAAAGAGAGAATTAAGTAATTTCAGCTATTTTTCTTCTCATCATGAGAAAGTTGTTGAAAATTGTACCATTTTTGCAGACTATTCACAGTTTGAGGGTTAGTCTGGGCAAAATTCACGTGTGATATTTTTGTACACGAAATGGCAATTTCTGTGCAGGAACCAGCATTTTCTGCACATAAAATAATATTTCTGCACAGGAACTACTCCTTCAAGGTTGAAATCCCTCTCTCAAGAGCTCGTAAGGTAAAATATGCAGATATTTTTGCTCTGCCACCAGAAGGTGGCCCCCATAAGCTTATCTGAAATTGAATTTGGCCCTTGTACTCATACCAATCTATGTGCAAGTCGGGCGGAAAGACTGTACAGACATCCCTCCACATTTGTAGGTGGAAAAATTGCAAATATCAAAGTGTGTTGTGTGTGTGGGAAGCCGGCCAAGGCTGTTCTTTTAATAGTCAGTTGATTGTTGTTAATTGTTATGTGTTTTAGGGGGTTGGTTTTAGGTGGGTTGGTGGGTGGGGAGGATTGGTTATGTTTTTAAATGTTTTTTAATGTAATTAATGTATTATTGTTGTTTACCGCCTCGATCCATGGAAGAGGTGGGATAGAAATAATAATAATAATAATAATAATAATAATAATAATAATAATAATAGGGAGACCAGACATCCAGGGTCCAAACCAGGTCAGGGAAAGGAACGGGGAAGCGGGTGGGTTGGTGTGGTGGTGGAATACTTCATCACACCAATCTCCTTCCTTGAGTGTGTGTGGGGTATCAGTAGAGGGTTTATAGTACTGAGAATTTGGGCTGTGATCCGTGCTTAGCTGACAAGGAAACAGTTGCTGGAGGAGGACCAGGGGTGGGTTTTTAAAGGCCTGCACAGCCTGATCGGAGCCACCAAGAGGGAAAGTTCCTGAAGTGGGGAGGCACGGGTTGCAGAAACTCGTAATCCATCAAGCCATAAAAGTGAAACGTGCAAATGTGGATGTCCGACTGTATTTTACTGGGCATAAATACATAGCCATCTTTGCTTCGTTTTAATGCAGTCAGCCAGTTCCCATACCACTTTCCTGTCTGTCTTCTCTTGATATACAGGCTTGATTTCCTTTTCCAACTCACCCTTTCTCCTGCCTCTCCCTTCAGTCCCAGTTGACCTGGAATGCCAAACCCTGGACTTCCCTGTAAAAATCAAAATAAAAGAGAGCCTGGTTTAAGCATTTTTGTTTTAAAATTGCCTAGTTTGAGCATTTTTCAATCCAGGCTCATGCATATTTCAGAGGGAGTTATGGTTGATGGCCTCCAAGTCTTCAGGGAGGTGAATGAGTTCTTGGTTTTAATCTGAATAAAGTCCCATCCTTCCAAATATGTTCAGAATCTTGGATGGCTCCTTGAAGATTTAGACTAAAACCCAGAAAAGGTTCATCTCCACTGTCCAACTGAGATGGGAGCCACCACCAAGTCTAAGGGAGTAAAATAAATTTTAAAATAAGCAGCTGTGACACATTTGAAAGAGAGAGATGAAATCATGTTATGAAAAATAAAAGTACCTTCTCTCCCTTTTCTCCTTGTTTTCCTAATTCTCCTTTTGGACCTGGAGGACCAACTGGCCCAATATCTCCCTGGACACAAGAGAAAACAGAAAGGTGAGTTGAGAGTGTCCTCCTGCCATATTGCAACTTGAAGGAATGCTTGGAAAGCTATGAAGCAGTGAACCAGAAAATTAGCAGAGTGCATGTGATCCTAGGATAAAAGAACTTGCCCTGGCACAAATAGCGGCCCTTATGTCTATGGGTACAATCATTCTGCTCTGGATTTTGGTCTGAACTTCAGGGGACCTATCTAAGGTGCCACGGGGCCACTGTACATAAGAGTAGTTCTTGTCTTTGGTCCATGTCAGGATGCGTTGCTCCTGCCATATGTATGTAATAGTACAGCTGCAATAGATGCAGTAGGATAGGGCTTGCTAAGTGCTAATATCCCTTGCTAATTGCTACTTGGAACTATATATCCAGTTATACATTCAAAGTATCCTTAAGCTCCACATGAGCAATTGCTGGGTGTTCAGTGTCACCTTGTGATGGACGTAAGGAAAGCAGCATCAAAAGGAGGGAAACAACGGAATAACAAGAAGACATTATGAGAATGAATAAGGAGAAAGGAACTTCTCCGAGCTTCCACGATTAAAGGTATGTAAATAACTGTAGCCTAGGAAAGTGCCTATGCTGGTGGGCTGACATGACATGTAAGACTTCAATCAGTCTTGGATATGCATGCCAAAATTGGTATGGCAAGGTATAAAACTTGTAACCAACTCCAATGCTGTAGTCTCAGCAACTTTTTCGTGTGTTGCTTGCCTTGCTGAATAAACGCTTCTGTTTTCAAACTCTGAGTGAAGTTCTTGAGAGCAACTTAGCTTGGACATGACGGTCTAGCAGGTCTACAGCTATGAGCTTGATGTTTCCCCTCAAAGTGGCTGAGCATGCAACCATTCAACATGTGGGACCTATCTGGGAGAAAGAGTTCAGCATCTTAGCCAGCTCTTATAAAGTTCAGACCAAAGCCCAAAACATCTTCTCTGCTCCAGTGACATCAGAGCCTCGAGGTGACACTGAGCTTAATTATCACTATTGTTCTCCCTCCAAAATATGCAACCACATGGAGGAAGAATTCAACGCTACCCACTATGGAGGAAAGGCTGCTGAAACTGACAAGTCTAGTAGAAATGGATAAATTGTGTGGTTTGATTAGAGAAAGGTCATTAGTGACATTTTCTAAGGACTGGAAACCCTTGATAGACTTTTTGCAAGAACTACAACAATAAAAAAAGAAAACAATTTGATATTTGTTGGTTTGGATGATTAGACAGAGTCAGCTAGAGAAAGAACGGAATATGTTGTAGTTTTGGAGAGGGAGATAGGAATAACTATGCAAATATATGAGCACCAAAATGAAGATCAAAACTCATTTTTTTCTCTTTCTCTTTTTCTTCTTCTTTTCTTTATTTTTCTTCTAAGCCCTTTAATTTTTATTATATTGTTTTCTAGCAGTTTTCTATCTTTTTCTCTAAAATTTCCTTTCCCCTAAAATGTGTAACACATTTTTTTTTAAAAAAATCTTCTTAATAAAAATGTTTTTTAAAAAATATGCACAACCACATGGGCATTTGGGATATGCTCTAGGACACAATGCATGCTGATCAACTGCAAGACAAAAGAGACCTTAACACTATCCCTCTGCACACACTACACATATGTATACTGAATCCCATTCAGCAATGAAGGAATATACAATCAAAGCACTGCTGACAGATGGCCATCCAGCCTCTGTTCAAAAAATATCCAAAAAAGGAGACACCATCACCCTCCCAGGCAGCAGCGAATTTGACTATTGAACTGCTCTTACCCTCAGGAAATTCTTCCTAATGTTTAAGTGGAATCTCTTTTCCTGCAGTTTGAAGCCATTGCTCCGCGTCCTAGTCTCTACAGCAGCAGAAAACGGGCTAGCTCCATCCTCCATATGACATCCTCTCAACTATTTAAAGATGGTCACAATGTCACCCCTTAATCTTCTCTTTGCTAGGCTAAACATTCCCAGCTCCCTAAGTTGCTCCTCGTAGGGCAGAGTTTCCAGGTTTTTTACCATTTTGGCAAATGTGTGAATTCTGCACAAATTCTCTTTTTTTCCTGATTTTTCTTATTGTTTCACTATTTTCTTGAATGTATGACAAACTTTCATGCAGTTACAAATTTCTAGGGGAAATCAGTAATGGTTCAATACGTTCTGTGGTGGATTAAAGCTCCAGGGTCAGTGGAGTGATCAATAGTTCCTGGGTTTTAGTTCAAACATTAAAACAGCTAGCCTAGGTGATAAACACTAGCCACTCAAATATATCCAGCTCCTGGATAGCTCCTTTAAAGTTCGCACTAAAATCCAGAGTGGCTTCACTGTCACTTCCACATAGGGTTGCATTTTTTTCCAGTTCACACACAGTATCATCCATTATTTTTATGTGCAACTTTTTCAAAACATAGATTTCTTTTACACATTTTTTTAAAGTATATATTTTTGGAAGATTTTTTATCGTAGGCATTTGTATACAGTTTTTATGGCAAAATGCATAATAAATTTTGGAAAAGTAAAGATTTTAGGACCTAAAACTACTCCAGCTCATTTGGGAAATGTGTATTTGGTCAGTTCATGCTGAAATGCAAACTGGATTAATTTCTCCATCATCCCTAGGTGCAGGAATAAGGATGGATCTTCCTGTTCTGTATTAGCCATGCACTTGGTTTACATCCTGTCTGGAGTGGAAAGGAAGTACAGAACCATAGAGTTGGAAGAGACCCCAGGGGCCATCCAGTCCTGCCCCCTGCCATGCAGGAACACCCATCAAAGCATTCCCAACAGATGGCCATCCAGCCTCTGCTTAAAAGCCTCCAAAGAAGGAGGAGACTCCACCACACTCCATGGAGGGAGCAGCATATTCCTCTGCTGGACAGCTCTGACCATCAGGAAGTTCTTCCTGAAGTTCAGGTAGAATCTCCTTTCCTGCAGCTTGAATCCATTGCTCCTTGTCCTAGTCTCTGGAGCGGTAGAGAACAAGCCTGCTCCCTCCTCAACATGACATCCCTTCAAATATTTAAACATGGCTCTCATGTCCCCTCTTAACCTTCTCTTCTGCAGACTAAACATACCCAGCTCCCTAAGTCGCTCCTCATAGGGCCTCATGGCTTCCAGACCCTTCACCATTTTGGTCACCGTCCTTTGGACACGTTCCAGCTTGTCAATATCCTTCTTGAACTGAGGTGCCCAGAAGTGGACACAGTATTTCAAATGAGGCCTAACCAATGCAGAATAGAGTGGTACCATCATCGCACTTGATCTAGACACTATATTCCTATTCATGCAACCAAGAATTGTGTTGGCCTTCTTGGCAGCCTCATCACACTGCTGACTCATGTTCAGCTTGTGATCTACCAAGACTCCTTGATCCTTTTCACACGTACTGCTATCCAGCCACGTGTTCCCCATCCTATATTTGTGCCTTCCATTTTTTCTGCCTAAGTGCAGGACCTTACATTTCTCTCTGTTAGCTCTGTTAGCATTTTGTTAGCTTTGGCCCAGCTAACTGTCAAGGTTGTTTTGAAATTTGATCCTGTCCTCTGGTGTATTAGCAACCCCTCCCAATTTGGTATCATCAGGTAACCTCATGGCTTGACTTCTGCAATGTGCTCTACGTAGGGCTACCCTTGTGCTTAGTCCAGAAGCTTCAATTAGTTCAGAATATGGCAGCCAGGATGGTCACTAGAAGACCTAAAACTGGCCATATAACACCAATTCTAAAGTATCTCCATTGGCTGCCTATTAGTTTC